>SNQJ01S0282173.1:0-11148 GCA_010110895.2 Picea sitchensis
TATGCCATCTTATTTTAGGATTTGTTTTTTTATTAGATGATTTATTCAATTTGAAAGAAAATTGTTAGGTTTTTGTTTTTTTATTAGATGATTTATTCAATTTTAAAGAAAATTGTTTGAGACTCATAAATAAAAAGTCATATTTAAAAAAAAAATCAATGTTGGGTGTTTTCAAAGTTGCTAAGCATTTTATTTTATTATAAAATAATTAATATTAAAACAAATTGTTATATAATTTTAATTTTAAGTTTAAGTTTAATATTTTATTAAAAAAATACACCCAACTTATGTGTAAATTATATATGTATGTCAAACTAGGTCCCTTTAACAATTCGAAATTTTGAACATGTTAACTTCTAAGAGAAAAGGACACCAAAATGCCAACTTATGGACGTAACATTTTAAATTGACATAGGTATACTAAATATTTAACTTTCTAAACTTCTTCCTCTTAGAATGCAGAGAGTTTTGAATGGACAAATGACATACTGATATATGAGTAAGGAAGATTATTTAGCTTAATAACACAAACATAAGCTCTAAAGCATATACGCACATTTATAAAATTTTATGTCAACATTACATGATAGTGTTCATAGATATTTATATATTTTATTACTTTATTAAATGGAGGAATTCTATAATAGGTGAGTTTTGAATTACAAAACAAGCTTAGAAAGCTCATAAACAATACAATTATGTATATGACAAAGCATAATTGTCTGAGTGTGTTGTGTTTGCATGTTCATGTTATGTAGGAGCATTCAGGGATATATTAATTAGGAGTGTTGATAATGTGCATTATAAGAAGATTCACTTAAGGTAGAAAGGAAGTATACATGGAAATGCATGAGTATGATAGGATGATTGATGTGAAAAAAGTACGGTGTAGAATGTAGTTTTGGCATGAATGAAGCAAGTGCATGATAGTTGATGATGGAGCACACAAGGAATGATGTCAATATAGAGTGAAATGATAATAAAATGTGAAAGAACACAAAACATAGTTGGAGTAGCATGTGTAGACTAATGCAACATTGAGTATGTATCATATGAATAATATTTAGAATGACGCAATAAATAAGGCATGTCATAAGAGACTAATACAATGTGTTGAAGAAAGGTAGAAAGTCATGATGAGGGAAGATGAAGAGCTCAATAGAAATATTAAGATTTAGAAAGAAAGTTGAAGAGGTGACCATTATAATAAATAATGTGATTAACATTAGTCATGTTGATCAATTATTATATCAAAATAGTTGAGTTGAGTAGAGTGACAAATGAGAGCCAAAGTAGGGGAGATTTGAGAGTTTTATGTTTGTAATTGTGATCTATGTGCTCTGAACATGAATATATAATGAAATCATTTCCCTATCATTGAGTAATATGATTATGTATTGTTATGTTTGGTTCATTATTATATAAATGTTAGCCAGCATGTTTTCTATAGTTTGATGTAGGAGAATACATATTGAGGTTTGGGCCACCACATGTTCGGTTGCATCATTTGTTATTAAAGCAAGGTTGAACTCTAGGAAAGAGAATTAGGCAAGAATAAATTTCCCTAACATATGAAAAAAATAACATGTGAGAATAAATTATAAGAAGATGTAATATTAGAATGTCAAGTAAAGAATTACATGATTTAAGGAGAAGGATATAGGAACTAGAGAATAATCAACAAACTACAAAAGTTGAAGATATTGCTTTATAAATAGAATAAAGAGAAAGACTACAAGAAGAAGAAGAATAAATGGAAGAAGATGTTTACATGGGGCAGGTGATAAAGTTATTAAAAAGAAATAAATCAATAAAGATTGAAGTTTCCTTGTATGGTAAAAGCTTCAAAGTCAAGGAGTTGATCAATCAAGGAATTAGAAAGGTATTTGAGTTTGAAAGAATGAAAGACACTTAAAGAATGAAATTCTCCAATATAAAGTTGAAGGGACATGTTACCATTTGGTGAGATTTGTGTAGTGTGAGCGAATTTAGAAGAGTAAAGAGAAGATAAAGAGTTGGAGAAAGATGGTTGCAAGGTTACCAGAGAAGTTCTTTTTTGTGTGTGGATTATAAATAAACATTTCTCAAGCAGATACAAAACTCGATGTAGTAGGAAAAAAGTGTACATGTCACATTGATGAATTCTACAAGATATCAATTCAAGTTTGACTTAAGGAGAACCAATACCAATTATTCTCAAGTTATGTTAATGGATTGGAATTGGCAATTGATGATATGATAAGTTTGTGTAATTTCATTTAATAAAGGAGGAATATCAATTGGCACTAAAAATCAAGGAGAAATTAGCATGTGATGCTAGTAGAAAGAATTTGGTAGAACATAAGGCATTCGAAGTAGAGGAATATGATGCATTTAGACACAAAGGTGGATGATGTGCACCATGAGAAGGCATAGAAGTCAGAGGAGAATATCATAGTAGGAAAAGGTAGAGGTAGATGTCAAAGATTCTTTAGAGGATGAAGAAAAGGATATCATAGCAATTGATGATAGATTTGTTGATATACATGAAATTCAAAAGGAAACTTGTCATTTGAGTGTCCACATTAAGAGAATTCGTGTGAAATGGAGAAATGATTACACAACAAGAAACTTCAAACAAGAGAAAGATAATTGTAGCAACAATAGAATAAAATAATTTTGATGACACAAAGAGGCATCATCATGCCAATGGAGAAACAATATGACCTAATGGAAGAGCATTATCCAAGGAAAAATACCATCAAATACAAGTGTAAGGTAAGAAGTAAATGTTTTTTTTAACCGAAACTGAACTTTTATTAATTTATAAAATTACATTGTGTTGAGGCTAAAAGCAACTACATCTATTTTTATAAAGCTTCTCCTTACAAAGAATATTTCTATATTCATATCTATGGTAAAAAAGAGACATATCAAGCCATCATTCCAAGTGTTCCTACATGTTTCTTATCTATAAACTGTCCCAAAATACATTGAACTCTAAAAAACATGCATACTGAGTTAAACTTGCACGTTGCCTTGGTCTTCGTGCTCCTTGTTGATGTACTATTATCATGCTCCATCTATATCCATTGGATTTTGGTTTTGATACACAGCCTCTGCCTCAATATCCCCTCTGTGGACAGATCTCCAAGTTCCTTGATTATTGGATGCCAATGGGGAATAAGAGATTATCCATTCTCTGTGAAGCCACTAAAACTATCAACCTTCCAGAATCTGCTTCCAAAGTGTCAATTCTATATTTTTGAGTAAGAAGAAGGCCCATCTGGTTGACATTATTTGATGCACATGAGTTCTCTAGATCTACAAATTCGGAGGTAGGCGATACAATGACACTTTTTTTTTCTGGAGAGATCTCCTCGTGCCTTCACAAAATCTTCTTGATCTCATGAAGATCAAAATTTTCCATTGTGAATCAGTCAAGCTTCCAATCAATGCTAGGAGGAAAATCCCCCTATAACTATACTAGGGTTTAGAATATATAAAGAGAAAATGATTGTCTAAAAGTCAACCTAGTTTCTACACTACCCCAAACATACCAAAATAAATGAACAGAAAGCAGTAGAAGAGAGGATCGATAAATCTACCTTTTATCCAATGTCTGGTGATGATATCCTCAAGCTTTGTAGCTCCAAAGGCTAGAAGTCTCTTCCCAAAGCCGACCTGCATCCAAGACTAGGAAAACAAGGGCCACACGCATGTTATTTCATTCATGAATTAGGGTTAGATATAAAATGATATGTATAAATCAAAGAAAAGACACAACATCATCATTTGGGACAGGGAAAATAGATTCTTTTATTCATCAAACAAAGACTGAAACTTACAATCCTTGTCGACCATCGTTCCACAAGCCTGGTTTAGGATCCTTTTTACAATTCTCCAAGTGCACATTCAATAGGCCTCTTCTCACAATAAACTAATCACCTCAAGGAAAGGGAATGAATTGGATGGAAGAAAAGGAGTTGAAGAGGGAGTGTTGAGGTAGTAACTCACAAAAGGTAGAAATTGCTTGGGCAAGGAAGAGAAGTGAAATTGGGTAGAGTTTCATTGTTCTTATGCTTTGTTGTGAAATGAGACCCCAACACCTCCTTTTATATGACAAAAGGATGGTTATTTGGTTGGGGGACGGGCTATAATAGGTAAATTGGTTTGGAAACCTCCAATAGCCTGTGAATTCCACTGAATTCTTTACAACTTTTTAATTTTTGGAACTTTTGGAGGTATACACGGACTATTTATTGTGCAACAAGTGTATGTACATGGTATGTATAGAATGCAACAAGCTTATGTATGTGGGATGTAGTGGTGCAGGGAGCGTACATGTTCTAAAAATTGTTTTTTTAAGTAGAGCTTCTCAACATTGATTTGGCAAATTATGAAAATAAGAGGGCCATTTCCATGTATGCATGAGTAGGGAATTTTAGGGCTATAAAAATCAAGCTTATCCAACTCCATAGACATAAGTCCTATATCCCAACAGTTTGGGCCGAAATACGGGTGGAAGGAAAATTCCTCAACTCCTATAACATCAACTTTTTGAAGGGGAAAATTGACACACATAGGAATATAGTTACAAACTATTTTGATGGTTGAATTATCAATAGTGTAGAGCTAGAATGAGAATGAATTGACAAATTCCCTTGTTCATCACCAAGCAGAGCTGGTACTGGTCCATATTCCCCCCTTCCCCTGTCCATCACTAAACAACATTGTTACCACACCTTGTTGTGTTATGCCCATGCTCCACCCTGCTTCCTCTACTGTGTTGAATTTCACATCAGCCTCTTCCAAAATGATCCCAAATTGATTACCCCATCCCATAGCTTCATCTTGATAAACCAACTTCAATCCCACCTGAATTAAATGTGCATACATTTTGATATGATCTTGAGGATCTACCACTATATGCCTCACTTGTGCAGCCTCAAGTAGTGTTGAACGGATTTGACCTGCATTGATGACCATTGGTAGTGTGCTTTGGGTTGTAAAACTATCCATATACATTAATTAAATCTCAAGGATATCGGCTTGTGTAAAACCCCCATTTTCTATTAGAACTCCTCATTTTAATGTGGTGGCATATTTTTGCAAGACATTAGCTTTGCTATTCAATTCTCTTTGAAATTGAAAGAGATCAACCTCATGAAATTGAGACAGAATCTACTAAAATCACTTAATGATTCCCTATAGCTTGACCCCCCCACGATTAGAGAGATTAAGTGTTGGCATGATAATGATTATTGAATCCCCAATTATTGTTAGTTATTTGATCCCAAGTTTCTAGCTATAGTGAGCCCAAACCATAACGAGTATGCTTCATCTAGGTTATTTGACAATTCTCCTAACCCACAATCATAATGCACCATATGTTCCCCCTTGGGATCATGAAGACTCCCCCCCACACTTTCCACCCATGATGGTTAGAATTAAATGTTACAAATTTATTATTGATAGCAATAAGACATACAATATAGTTGAAGTGGAAATTGTGGAGATGCTGAATTTACCATGACAAGAGCTCCCAGAACCATATATAATATTTTGGATCTAGAAGGGTTATGATGTACTAACAATAAAAGATCGTACCAGTGATGGTTTTCTCAGTTAGTGAAAGCATCTATCTAATTTAAACTCCACTAGGTTTCAAGTCCTACCAAAGGCATGCTCATGCTTGTGCTTGTTTGTTTGGACGTGTGCTAGTTCATGAAATAGTGTTTGGTGCTAGGTACAAGTATTGAGAAGATTTAGTAGAATAGATACCCCCAAATCACAGCTTATAAACCAAAGGTGTCCAAATTGATTATTTCTAGTGTTCCCCTTAATGCTAAATTTGGGCGCACTAGCCTCATTGTCTATTATGCCCGTTCAGAGAAAAAAATAGAAGAACCACACTTTTATTATAGAAAATCATTGAGGTAGGGAAACACCATACAATGGATCTTATTATGGAATGGATCCTCTCATGTTCACTTGCCTCTTCGAGGGGGCTTCCTCCTATTGAGCTACCACTCCAAATACAATACTTCTCTTCATAGACCATTACATTGCTTGAACCCCTTTATATAGTGATACCATCACCTAAGAACATTCTAAAGGAGGAATTTTCTAGAAGTAGAACCTTCTAAGAAGTCCTCTTACATTTATTATATATAACTACCCATTTATTATATCTAACTACCATAATGGGCCTTATTTAATAATATAGTGGACCTAGTCCAACTTACATTGAATGATCTCCACTATTATCACTATGGGCCCTCTGGGAAACCACTACCTCTCTAGCTACCTAACATCTTCACAAGAGGAAGCTACTTCAAAAAAATGAAGGATCAATGAACGTGTCATTTGATATAAGAATATTGTGATGTGATTTTGCGAGATGATGTACCCATGGATTCTTGCCACTAGTTGGGTATGGCATGATTGTAGTGCATGCAAAAATGAAAAACACCTACACCATCACCAAGGATGGGATAAAGTTTTAGATATTTTCAATGAAGGAAAATTAATTAAGGTAAGCGTTGATATTTAGTGAAGAAATTTGTAAGAAAGAAGAAGAAGATGTAGGAATTTTACATTGTATTGTCAAAGAAAGTAATAAAGTACAATGTGGTGGAGGTTCTTGACAAAGTGAGGATGATGTTGGAAGATTATAGTGAGATAGTGCACCTAGAATTTCCAGAAGAATTATCATCAAAGAGGAATATAGTGCATGAGATATACTTGATTTGAGGCACACATTTTTCTAATTAAGTAGCATAGAATATGAGCCTGTTGAAGAGTTATTTTTGTATATAAAGTATTATTTTGAATATTAATGAATCATTATTTACAATTTTTTTAATACAAAAAATGGTGTCCACACGCACAACCTCTGAAATCTTTAGTAATATATATGCATAACTAAAATATATGCTCTACATCACCCCTCAACCATATCCCTATATTGATAAATATCATACCACTTCACACAAAAAAATTGCCCCTTTACAAAATTTTAGGTATTCATGTAACGGAGAAATATAATCCTTGACATCAAAATTATATCATTATTCCCCACTAGCTACTAACAAGGGGTGAGAAGAAAACACACCCCTAAGAAAAATTAAATTAGAAACAATAAACCATAAACCATGCCTAAATACCTCAATAGGGAGCTGAAAAATAGGGTTCGAATTATGCTAAGAGGCAACCATCCCTTTATCCATTTATGAAAAATACCACACCCTACATCCAACAAAAATAAAATATTCCTATCTCAATATAGAAAATGAAACCCAAGGTTAGGATTCTACCATATCCACATAAAATGAACGCAAAAATCACTACACACAGTAACATGGGAGGGAAAGAGATTACATCCAAAGAGTCTATGAGAAAATAAGCTCAACAAAGGATCTTGCCACCAAAATAACACTACAAATCCACTGAAAGAAAATCCACATATGAAATAGGAGGTAACAACATCCATTTAAGAACCCCCAAAATGTAGTCCAACTAAGTAATTCATTGCCAAAAATAGAATCCAAAAGGATAGGTGAGGGAGTGTGCATGTTAACATAGATTTGAAACCATCCTACTACCACAACTCAAGAATATAAGAGATAATGTAAGACACAAATATTTTTTTTTAAAACAAACCCTAAAACAAAATTCAAGCTATCCTCCACAGTTTCTATGTTTGCACTCTCCTCCCTAACACAACCACCTTCTTTCTTTTTCTACCCACCAATATGCTTCCTACATATTATAGGTAAAACCCTACTATCATTTGAGGTAGTGGCTACTAGAGGCGAGGGAAGTGCAAAGGACCACTCCTCCTTGTTATCACTTAAATCTTTCCTATCAACAACACTTTGGAATTATCTACACAAGAATCACTAGTTGACAATGATATATCATATTAACACTACATCATGCCTACTTAAACACCCTAGTAAGCTAAATTAACTGTAAAAGTGGTTATTTATTCAATTGCATGACCATCCTTTCATTTAATCAAGTGAGTCTCATGGGAAATTCTTCGTTACTTGAGAAATTCTCATGGGAAATCCACTGATACTTGTTGTAGGGAATTCACTTCTATCAATATATATAGGATCCACGGATGAGAGGATTAGAATCTCATTATAGACAATTGATAGATCACTATCTAATTTCCCTAGATCAACATCTAATAACATGATATGAAAAAGAAGGAAGAGAGATACATCCCTTTTTAATTTTGGTTCATGTAGATCCAAGTAGGTTGCTTTAATTTAGTATAACTCTAGCTCCAAATTTATCTTCATATATGCACACAATCAAGCAAACAAATATAAATTACTTTTGAGTTAAAAAATCCAATACCAATTCCTATATCTCAATACAACAAGCATGCACGTTATTATTAACAAGGAATTGTGGGAAATAAGATATATCTCCATTAAAAACACGGAATATGTGTTACAACAAGTATAAATACTTGATCCATTGTTGCATCACCTCCATCACTTGAATTTGGGTCCCTCCATCTTTAGCCACATGTACAGAATCCCTCCTCAAGATAAGGATCTTAGTCTCTTAATATGTTAAGTGGAACCAAGTAGGTCCACTAGGATACACTCAAGGGAAGATCTCAATTAGAGAGTTAAGGTGACTCTCTCTCAAGCACTAACAACAAGGACCAAGGAAAGGTTACCAAGATCTATCCCAATACCAGGATAAGGGTGTTATATCTAAAAAAAAAAATTCCTCAATCTCACCAAGAACCTCTCTTTTATAAGGAAAAAATTGGTTCACATAAGTTGGAAAGAGAAATCATGGCCCTACAAGTGTATGATCCAAGACCTAGCTTAGGAATTGCACTTGCATAGTTCTTACAACCACTTTTTGGAATAATATCAAATAAAGCTTATAGATTTACTTTTAGGAATAATTCCAAATAAAGTTATTTTAAAGTTAAATAGGGCTTGAAAAGGTGATCCTTAATGGCATTACTAATGATAATGGCTCAACTCCACTCAAATAATTTGGAGAACCAATTTTGAGTGTAAAATGTTGTCCCCTAATGTGTGAGAGATAAAGAGTAGATGAGGACCAAAATACATTATAAAATCCATAACAATGATCAAGTGAACCGAGGAGGGGTCCAACACATCTAGGACCATGAATTTACCTACAAATGAAAAATAAAGTATCATATATTTATCTTTCTCGAGACATACATACTGATGCTCAAGTGAAAACAAGCATGGTCACTAAATCAAGTACACTGCAGATCCATGAGCATATAAAAGGAGGGAACATGGCCATGAAAAAATATATAGTGGATCCATGCCAATCATAATAGCATAGCCCCAAATAATACATATTGGATCTACAACTCATAATACATCAGACGAACAACTAGATCAATGAATAGATCAGATTGTTCTCCATAGACCAATGTAATACAAGATACTAGTACAAGAGAATAAACTTGAGCGGAAGTTGCAATAAAGTTACCACAACCCAAGGTCTTAAAACTCAACCCACCATAGGTTTGAATCTATGCCATGCGAATAAATAAGTTGAATTCAAACATGGAAGAAACCATCTAGTAATCGATCATTGAGGCATATCATTTTTGGATGTGAGGTAACCCACCATTAATTATAATGGGAACTAATGAACCAAAGTACATTCCAACCAATGTGAATAGATATGTTGACATCAAACAATGTTAGAATTAACTAATCAAGGGTCCTTGATTGATACCCACTGTCAATTGAAAGGAAACCTACCATTGATGACTATTGATGGGCCTCTACATTATAGACCAAGAAGCCCATCCATGACTCTTTTTTACCTTCTCTTGTACTTAACAAATTCACTTTTTGACCATAATCAATATAAAATGAAGGTTTTTTGAAATTAAATAGTGAATGAATTGAGATTGATTAATTAGATGAGTTGTGCTTGATTATTTATTCTTGATTTCATGATGAATGTTCATTTGCAAGAATAACTCCAGTAGGTCGAGCCACATGAATATTTTTTCTCCAGTGTGCTTTGAGGAAAAGAGGGATCTTGTCCCCTCACCTTCTTCCATAATATGACAATATTTGTTCTTCCAACTCACTCATGCAAATTGTTGATCCAAGGAATGAAATCTATTAAGGCAACAGAGGACCTTAATTTTAGGGATGTGGGGAGCATATCCCTTCAATTAAGGGGTGATTGAAGAGCTAGGATGATACTAGATCCTATTATAATAAGAGTTTAGGGATTATCCTTGAGTTAGATATTTAATTTTGTTAGTCATTTGCAAGCTATTGTAGGAGTACTCAGAACTTGAATCTTTTCATTTGTAACTCTATTTTTGAGATGATATGATAATGGAAAGGTTTCATCTTCTAGCTAATTGTTATTAGTTTCTTCTAGGTTCCTTGTGGGGACCTTAGGTAGGGCCCCCCAATGGTTACTCTAATGACCTTTTGTACCTTTAATTATTTTACTTATATTACTTTCAGTGTCCTTTGTTTATACAATAGGTAATGAATGGTTAGTTTACCAACAGTCTATTTCCTATATCAATCATGTAAGTAGTATTTCATGGTGTGTTTTCTTCTTTTTATGTTATGAACACTTTACATTTAGTCTCATTTAGTAGATTTTACTTCCAACACATGATTATTATGGCATTATTTATTCTGTGTAGTAATTTCTTAATTCCTATACAATTTCATGTCATTACTATGGCATTATGTATTTCCTGTATTCCATGATTACTATGGCATTATGTATTCCATGTAGTAGCAATTTCTACATGTTTGTATAATTTATTATAGTAGCACATAATTATTGTTGCATTATTTCAATCTTTTCTTCACTTAAGTTGTAATCTTTTGTAAGCATCAGAAGGAGTGTATTGGACCATGACTCACTTCATTTTCATTTCATAAGGGATCAACTTTGTTTCCTATGCTTCAATTCAAGTTATGCAATAGAATAGATTATAATTATGGTTTTCTTTACTTTTCTTCAAATCATGTAGATAATTGAAACTTGGAATTTTAGCATTATTGTCTCTTGATTTTGACCCAACAACTCATATAAGTTCACCTAGATTTCCAGTGTTACATTCTACTTCTTGCAAATTTGTACCCCAACTTTCCATTGACA
>SNQJ01S0282176.1:0-11148 GCA_010110895.2 Picea sitchensis
TAGAATGGTGTGGAGGAGTCTTTCATCCCCGAGACCAAGTTGTGGAACAAGGTGAGTGGATATTTCACCACTGAGTTTCTCCCAAGGGTTTGTACAGAAAAACCCCCAAAATGAATGCTCAAGAGCAATATCAAATGCTAATCCAAAACCAGAATGAGTAATAGGTGCACCCCAACCTCTTACCTATACTTTTCCTTCTAATTCTTTGTTGAGTTAGGTTAACTCCCAGGGTTAATCTTCTATTATTCTGTTGAGTTATCTTTTACTCATTTATCCTTTTCCTTTCTTAAGTCAACTTAGAAACACAACTTTTAACTTCTTGACTTTCCCCCCTTCAGTGTGAGACTATGACCTAGTGGGGGTGCCCAGGCCACTAAGTCTCCTCATGACCTCTCTAAGAGGTGGAGGACATTACACAGTTTCTATGGTTATAACCAAATCCAAATCCATCCAGCTGATCAATACAAAACCGCATTCACCACCCCTTGGGGTACTTTTGCATATTGTTTCATGCCTTTTGGCCTAAAAAACATTGGCGCAACTTTCCAATGGACTATGACATACATTTTTCATGATCTGGCTCATATCATCCTCACATACTTGGATGACCTCACAGCTCGATCCAAAAAATGCACTCAACATCTTGATGATTTACGAATCATCTTTGACAGGTGTCGTTAGTACAACAATTGCTTGAACCCCCTCAAGTGTGTATTCTATGTCACTGTCGGGCACCTCCTCAGATTCATTGTTTCCCAAAGAGGTATTACCGTGGATCCCCTCAAAGTCCAGGCCATCACAGAAATTCCACCCCCCCTGGAATTTACGCCAACTCCAGAGCCTATAAGGAAAAGTTAAATTTTTATGGTGATTTGTCCCAAACTATGCCACTCAAGAACATGGTTTCCTTCGCTTACTACACCACGACATCCCATTTCACTGGGATGAACATGCCCAAAAATATTTCGATGATCTTAAAATGGCACTCTCCAACGTCCCTTTAATTATTTCACCCGACTATAATCGCAACTATATCCTCTACATATCAGCGTCAACTGTCTTAGTAGCAGGAGTTCTCATTCAAATAGGAGATGATGATTGTGAGCATGTCATTTACTACATTAGTAAAAACCTCTCACGGCCACCCTTGAAGTATAAACACGAAGAGAAACTAGCCCTTGCATTCATTCTCGTAGTCCAGAAAATGCGCCATTAGATTCTTCTTCGCACAACCAAAGTCATAGCAGATTCCAACCCCATGCAATACTTGCTCAGTCATTGACAAATTAATGGTAAATTTTCCAGATAAATTGTTATCCTTCAGGAGTACGATCTCGAATTTTCAACACCCAAGAGCAAGAAAGCTCTCTTCCTAGTCGATCTCATCACAGCCTTCCCCTCCAATACTAACAGTGCCCCCGTCAATACCGACTTCCCCGATGAACATCTCTTTTACATCACTTTGGATTATCCTTGGTATGGCGACCTCCTCGTCTACCTCCGAACCCAAAAGTTCGGTAGCCACCTCTCACGAGATGATCGTCTCTGTATCCGCCATTAGGCCCCCCACTATCTCCTCATCAGAGATATCTTATATCGGCGAGGGGTCGACACCATACTCCGTCGATGCTTGACTATTGATGAGGCCGATAGAGTCTTGAACAACTTCCATAGCGACGCGTGCGGGGGCCATCTTTCAGGGATGTCCACCACTCAAAAAATCAGTCGCGCAGGTTACTTTTGTCCTATACTGTTTCACGATTGCATTCATGCCGTGAAGCGATGCAATAAATGTCATCTTTATGCCAACAAAGCATGAGCACAACCTGCTCTTCTACACCCAGTCATTACTACAGGCCCCTTTTGTAAATGGGGCATTGACTTCATGACTTGCAACCCTCCATCTAGAAATGGACACAAATACATCATTGTCGCAATCTATTACTTTACAAAGTGGGCCAAATCCATGCCTACCTTCAACAACACCGTTGACACAACAACGCATTTTTTCTTTAATCACGTCATATCCCACTTTGGAGTACCACTCCAACTAGTCTCTGATCACGGGAAACATTTTGAGAATGAGATTTTCATCGAACTCTCACCCCGGTTAGGATTCTCCCACAAGTTTTCCTCACCATATTACCCTCAGTCCAACAGACAGGTCGAAGTAGTTAACAAGGTCCTCAATACCATGTTACAGTGCACAGTTAACAAACATAAGACCAATTGGCATCATGTGTTATTTTCCGCGCTATGGGCTTACCGTACAGCTGTGAAAATGGCCACCAATTTCACACCATTTCATCTAGTCCACAGGGTCGAGGCCACTCTTCCTATCGAGTGCAAAATCCCCACCTTACACATCACAATTGAGCTATTACCCGACACTGCTCCAATGGAGCAGCATTTTCTAAACTTAGAGTCCCTGGATGAAGATCGTCGATCTTCATTACAGAACAATGAGGCAACCAAAAAATGATCAAAAGCCACTTTTGATCGCTATGTCAACCTCCGCTCATTTTATGAAGGTGACCTCATCCTTGCTTACGATATCGCTCACGATACCCCCAGTCATGGAAAATTCGAGTCACTATGGCATGGCCCTTACATTATCCAACATTGCGTCACCAAAGGCGCATACATCATGGCTTCCCCTGAGGGCCTCTCTCTCAAGGAACCTGTCAATGGGTTGTACTTAAATAAATTTTACACCTGACCATAGACATTCTACATTAGGTTATTTTATTTTATAGTGCTTTTAATCTTTTTTCCATACCTCATGCCTAAACTATCATTTTTGTTATTGACAGATGCCTCCTCCATCGGCCTACCACATCGGTTATGCCAACGACGCCTGCCACTGGACATAGAATCTCGCTTCGGCTGCTTGGGCCCTCTATTCCCCCTCACATGAACTTCTCCACTCTAGCGGCATATGTTTGGGTTTAGCAACCAACAACCAAACTGAGTACATTGTTTTCATTGGTCTCCTCGTTGATGCTAGCCATCATCGTATCTGTCGCCTTAGTGTCTTACTTGACTCTCAACTGATTGTCCTCCAGCTCAACAATGTGTACCGTGTCTGTGATCCTTGCCTCTTTTGAAAATACCTGCAAGTTAGACTTTTATCTCCACATTTTGATTTCATTACGTTTACACATATTCCAAGACAATTTAATCAAATTACATATAACCTAGCTAACATTGTACTAGATTGGCATATATCACATCAAGACACCTTTATACACACATAAATCATCCAAAGTCTGTCACAGCATATAGATTAGACATCATACACAACATCAAACAATTCTCACACACATGTGAGCATCACAAAGGCCCCAAAATGTATATCCATATATATATATATNATATCGGTTAAAAGTGCCATCAAAATGTTTACATACAAATAGAATACATCTTATACAAAATCTGTAAGCCAGTGAACCACCTCGATACAAAACTGGTGTCACCACAACAAATGGGCTCACCAGCCTATATAATATACAAAAATACACACAGGAACACTCATGGTGCCTCTAGAGCACCACCACCTATCCCTCCCTCAGGAGGTGGTACCCCACCCACTATCGGACCCTCTTGACCTGGGGGTAACCGCCCTATCATCGTAGCACCTGCTACTGCTACTCGCCAAACCATGGTCTTCCACATCAATGGCACCCCCACACAATGCTCTAGGACTCCCTCATCCTGGATACGTGACCACATGCCCTCAGGCACTCCCTGTAGAACCACCTCCAAGCAGCGGCGAATAGACTCAAAATCACCCTCGGCCTTGGCCAGAGGAGCATGTGATGGCCCTGCACCAGGGTCGTCAAAACAACATCTCCTAGCTGCTCTCTCATCACCAGTTGGTCTCACCTCAACATCCTCACGTCATCATCTCTCTCCCGCCCGTGGCTCTCCCCATGAAGGACTCACCGGCCCCTGACGAGCCGACGCTCTAACCCACTCAACCTCACGCTCGTGAGGTCCCACATCTACACATACAAACAAACAAAGGATAGCATCACCATCCATCCATACATAATACACATGCTATACTATTGAAAATATCAAAACATAAAAAATCACATCATACCTCGGTGGTCGAACACCTCTCCTGGAGGTAACACCATATTCGGATCACCCCAGAAGTCCACCCCACAGTATGGATACGATAGTAGGATCTGTGGCATCTTCTGCCACACCTATGAAGCCTTGGCTGTGAAAAAATGGCCACCCTCCCCACCACCGTGGTGAATCAAAATCCTCGACCACCGCATCAGTCATAGCTCTCATGCACTAGGTGCACCCAATAAAACTCTAGGGTGCAACATTGGAAACCTCTCCAAAAACCATACCACCAAGATGGACCCAAAGGAAAAATCCCCTGAGTCCACAACCCGACACTTGTCGAGCTGCCCTACCATCTTGGCGTTCAACATCAAGCCCTAGGAAAAATTCTCTCCTGCCAGTGCCCTCCCCATAATCCTTAGTTGACCACCACTGATCCACTGATTTATGAGGGACCCATAAACCCTCACAACCATCGCTGCTACACAATGATGAACAAGGGCATCCATAGCCCCGATACTCACCACAGAACCCGACATAAAATCCTCCCTCAAAAAATACCTCCAACCTAAGGTAGCCAACTTCCCATCCCCAGGTAATATGGGCTCTGTCAATAAGGGCATTCCCCGAAAAGGGATCCCAGTCAAAAAATACACATCCTCCACCGCAGTAAAGGCCAACTGCTCACCCCGCACCATAAAACAATGTAGATCTAGACTCCACATCAGGATCAAGAACTGTAGGAGGTACTCCTAGGCCCATATCAAGGGGCACTCAAAGAACTTCAACAGCCCAAAAGATGACAAAGTGTCACGAACCATCGCCTCCTCAATGGCCACAGCCTCCCTGAGCTGCGACCAATCCCTCTCTCTCCAATGAACCAAAATCATCCCAAATGATCACCTGCAATCACATAATCCGGTTCTCGATCAACCATCTCAAACATAAACACATTAAAAATCTCCAAAAAAGATAAGTTTGGCACCTGTCAACTTTTCCCCCAAGGCACGGTTGTTTAACCCCACAAGTGCACACACATGCGCGCTTGTTCACCCCACAAGCGTGCACACATGCGTGCCTATCCATCCCACAGGTGCACACACATGCATGCTTGTTCATCCCACAGGCATGCATGTGTGTGCACCTGTCGGCCATACAGAATCGCCTTCATGGGCCCCTGTCACGTACACAGGCGCGCAACAGACCGATCATGTCCACTACACAGTCGGGCACCCATGCGCAGCTATCTAGCTTATAGGCGTGCATACCATGCACACCTGTTTCCATCACTAGGGCACCCCCGCACGCGAATATCTGAATAACAGGCACGCACCCATGCGTGCATATTTCCTGATCACCCATGCACTAGGGGGCCCACACCCACAAAACCCCCTATACGGCCCTCCGTATAGGCCCTGCCCACAAATAGAAAACCTAATTCTATGCAAGACGATAAGACAACTAACCTAAAGCTCACTAGTCCTAAATCGACTGCCTCGTTCTCCCCGAATCTCCAAATCTCCTCTAAATATCTCTCGTCCAATCACTCTGACAGCAAGTACAAATGAGGTGGCAATGTGGGCCCTACAGTTATATATAGTCCTTTTTTCCAAACTTCCAGACCCCATTCCGAGAGCTCCAGGTGTCTGTTTTTCGATCCATATTTAGCCACGGGATCAACACCCCATCCTCTACATCAAGACAGTCCCCGGGCCATTTTTCATCCTTAGCTCATGTTCAAAATTATCAAATAAATGATTGTAGGTTCAATTGTCTTCAGATATTGTTCACGTTGGGTATTTGGTTGTCATGTGTGTAGGTACTTGGTCATCATACACCAACGTGATGCCTTCAGGTATATAATCAACACTGGCATGTAATCATTCCCTCTGAATCTCAATTGCATCTCCAGTCACACCCTCTGCAATTTACCTTTAGGGTCCCTATATCTGGCTCTGCAGTACCGTCACCTCCATTGCATTGTGGGTACTTTCACCTAGTAGCACTCTCCCCCCCATGAGTTGTCCCATTTATAGACCCCTTGGCACTTTGACACTCATGTTGTTTTCAACCTTTAGGGATGGGAGGCCCAATAGTCTTACATCATGTCGCGAATCAGCCACATACTCCTTCTCCTCATTTCGCTAGCCTTCCCAACGGAATCCCAGGGCACTTCCTTACAGATTATTTTGACTGCACTCCTACAACATCATTTACCATCCATTTCACCCATCATCAGTCTGCCCATACTCATATTTCCCTCCATAAATTTCGCTACCATAGAAACCAGCCTATGGGGCCCCAACCCTCCACTTGTTGTTTACACCAACTTGCGCCTGCCTCAAGCCAAGCCATCTTACACTGGGGCACCCTTTTTTGTATATGCATTATTATCCCCACTGATTTTTTAATTCTTTTTGTAATTAAGCCATTGTTTCCAGCATTTTACATAGCTTTTTGTCGTCACCTTTGGCGACCTTCCTGGGAAAAAAAACCCATGTCGCCCTTGGTTGGGGCACTCCTTATCACCTACTCCTGTTGACATCGTCTGTAAACTCTGAGTATCCCATAGGCCACCTACCTCTTCTCTCTGAGTTTGTTCACTTTGTCCCGCCTCTGGCACAACTTATCCCACGTCTCGTTGTCCCCCCTGACACTCAACTTCATTGAACAGTTGTAGCCACTTATACTTTGCATATATCCCCAACCAAGGGCAGTCTTGAGTCTCCACACATCTTGACTTCATCCATGTACTCCCTCAGTTCCTAAACTCACCTAGTAGATTTCATGAAGCCCTTTGCTTCTTGGAGTCGCGTCTCCCTTTTTGTTGACATCAGCACAGTTTCCAGAAGGGCGACAGTATCTTGACTCTCATTATCTTTCCAATGAAAAGTCTTGGATGGCACAGAGAGACCTATAATTTCTTTCTATTGTCGTTGACCCCCATCACATTCGACTTCAACACTTTCTCATGTTACGATGGGTCTTACTTTGAAACTATTGCAGTTGTTTCTTATATTTCCCGACGACCTCTGAACTTGGCTAGGCTATCAATGCCTACAGAATCCGTGGTACCTCTAATAGGTGTCATTTCCTATTGTTCAGAGTATGTTCCTCCTCAGAATTCTCCTCTGCCTTTATCACAACCTCCCACGAGGACGTTGTAATTTTCTACATCAACACACAGTTTCAGTTATTGTACAACACCCTTTTTTGAGTTACATGACAGGAGCATGGGGCATGCCCACCTCATTTGTACACAATTTATTTTACATACCTTGCAGAAGGTTGGGTCCTATAGGTTCCCTTCTCCCTCCAATGGGTCACTCTTGATACTCTCACTATCACTCTTTCTTACAACAGTATTCTTAGTAGAAGAAACATTGATGAATTTCGGCTATCCGTCTGCTCCTAACCTCATCCATTAGGGGGCATCTGTTATCACTGAAATTTCATTCACAAACGGTTACAGGAATCTAGCATCTTCAAACAGCTATGAGTCCACCCATAGACCAAAATTACCAAAAAATCATTTCCAAAAGGTCCAAAACTATACAACCAGTTATAAAATCAAGATGCGCTATGACTACACAGGGTGCGCATGCACATGCGCCATCCATAAACGCAGAAAAAGTGCACATGCACATGATGCACGATTGTGGTCACTAAAAGCCGTGCACACCTAAGAACGGTACATTTAGGAGATTGTTCAGCCTCCCACCCACTTCTGGTTCAGCTTCCAAGTTGATTTGACATCCAAATCTCAGCTAGATCCGAATGGGTGGTTGGTCAAAGACCTAAAGGTGCCCTAAACAACCCCTTTTCACACTAAAATCTAGTTGCACAATACCTCAAAGTGGTGCTATAAAACAAGGCCATGGGTGCACTACATTTTCAAGGAATTCATTTGCAAGGTTATGTCGCTGCTATTCTCTTGGGGAATCCTCTTTTCTCATCAAGAGCATATTAGCACCATTCCATTTGTGTAGTCCACATCACCTTTTGAGTGGGTTAGCTTTGGATTCTTTCACCATTTCTTTCAAGTTTCAAAGTTATAAGAAGAGCTCAATTGTGGGGGTCCAAGAGCCCTCTCTTGGAGGAAGAAAGGACCCAAAGTCCTTTTTCTTCTCGGTGTTTTATTTTCACTAATACAATCCTTTCCATTGGTGACATGAGTCTTGTTTGTTTCTTGTTCTTATGTCCTTATGCTCAATACTTTAGTTGTTCTTTCCTTTCTTAGTTTAATTCTTAGTTTAGTATTTTATGTTTACTTTTCCAACCCTTTCCTTCACTGCTATCTTGCTTAGCTGACCCAACTAAGCTTGTAAGCACCTCTATTTTTCTCATTCAGGTGACAAAAGAGGCACAACGGTCCCTTCAGGTGTCGCCTAAAGAATACAGATTCTTCCTCAGGTACCATGATACATCCCTCACAGTCACTTGTGTGTCAACTTGTATAATGGAAATTAGGTCACCAACTTGTAATCAACAACCAGGGGGGTATAGCCAACAGCTGTGTGAGTGTATGGGTTGGGTAACTAAGCCTGAAGATCCTCTTGAGGCCTAAAATGCAACAGGTCCATAATCACTCTTAGAGTACCTTGGATAGATCCAAGTGTATTAGAGGTCTAACACAAGTTAGGCCAGTAATGCTACAGGATTCACCTCCAATACACACTCTCCCAAATGTTTTTTCAGGATAAGGGGTGGATATCTCCATCATTGTCCTCCGCTTGTCATCATGTTTTAATCATGTGTTAGAGGAGCTTCCCAAATTGAGTAATTACAAGGTGTATTTTTCACACCCTAGCATAGACACCTAAGTTAATTTTTGGTTGGCCTTGGAGAGTTTACCTCTCCACACATAATCCAAGGCCCTAACCTAAGATATTGGTGAACCATAGAAAAAGTGTTACTAATATATTTTAGATTAGCGTGTTCGTTTTATGGTATTTTCTTACTCAAGGAACGGAAGTGCAGCTTATGTTGTTTGAGACTCTTGTAAAAAATGAAACTTATAAGAACACTGGAAAATAAAACTTTACACTAATCCTTCAAATGAAAAGAGTTTCAAGAAAGAAAAAGCATGAACAATCCTTCAAACCTAAAGATGTAATCTTTTCTCCTTTCAATGCAAAATGAAAAAATGCAACTTTCGAGTGAAACAAAAGAGCAAATGAAAGGATTTTCTTTATTATTTTTTCTTTTGAAATGATTTCAAGATGAGAAGAAAATACAACCCTATGCTAATTTATTTTTATTTTTCAAATAACAATGAAAAGAAAGAAAGAGACCTAAAAAACTAGGTTTTTATTTTTATTTTCTTCCAATAAAAGAAAAAATAACAAAAGATGCTAAAAGAAACTACTAAAACTCATTTTTCTTAAAATTAAAGATAAAAATAATCCAAAAATGCTTGGAAACACAGAGAGACAAGAGGATTTAATTTAATTTTATTTTATTTCATAAACAATTTGAGCTTGCAAACTGTTTAAACCCAAAACAATAGAAGCTTACCTGGGAACCACAAGTTTCCCGTAGGAAAAAAAATATTTAAAAAAATCCTCCAAGACCACAGAGACATGTGTTGTGCACGACCAGCCTATGTATGTATGTGGGTTTTGTATAATGCAGAACGCATATGTATGCTTGTTGTACAGAGGTTGGGGCACATACACCTCTGCAAATTTTCAAAAAAAAGAAAAAATTTGGACAAACAACTTGGGAAAGGGAAGCTAGTAGGCACCTGGAAGGTGACCAAAGACCCAACCTGACTCAAAATACTCAAAATACTCATAAAAAAACTAAAAATCAAACCAAACCAAGATCTCCCACTAAGACCCTAGAGAGACTCCCTAGTGGAGTCGCCAATTCCAGTATGGGGAAATTCCCCCTAAACTTGGTCTAAGGAATAGGCAGAGCGATAACTCCCTTAAAATACTGACTTATCTCTAATATACCCAAATACAATATAGACGAAATGATAAGAGAGAGGGAAGATAAGGTTAAGAAGAGAACCTTGAATCCTTACGGTTGATGTAGACCTATTCCACTTGTTGTTGCCTCTTAGATCATATATCTTCTCCCAAAGATGACCTACAAGGGATTAAGAATACAACACAACAACATATACAATCTCTATTAATCTCTTAAAATCATAAATATAGATGTAAATGATCAAATAGACGAGAACATGTACACATAAAGTTTTGGGACAAAGATCATATCTTTTATTCATATACAATATGAAAGGTTACAACCTTTGCTTTCATACATCGCTCTACAAACCAAGTCTGGGCTCTACTGTCATGGTTCCAAGTGCACCAATCCCACATAAAATTCTCACAACCAATATGCCATCAAGGGAAGAAGGAACGGTTGCATAGGGAGAATGGATGGAAGGGAAATCTAAGGATAAAACTCAGAGCAAGATGCAAAACTTGGGAAATGAGAGGGAAAGGATTTTGGAAGAGTTTTCTTATTCTCTTGTTCATATGTATAAATGACTCCCCTAGACCTCTTTTTATATGAGAAAAATATGGCTATTCGGTTTGGGGATGGGCTACAAGGGGTAAAACGATTAGGAAACCCTCCATAGCCTATAAAATCCATTGAAATACGTGTAATTTTATATTTTTTGCATATTTTGGAGGTAAACGTGGGCTAACTAGCATGCAACAAATGTATGTACGCAGGATAACAACATGCGTGTGTACGCAGGATAATAGTGCAGTTGGGTGCGTACATTATTCAAAAAGTGGTTTTTTAGAAAGAAACATCAACAGTATGATTGGTAATGGATGAAAATGGATGGGACAATGTCTTAGATGAATATATGTGGCATTTTTGGACTATAACAATCCGTGGAAATAGTGAAGCAAGAATAGTACCTGACCCATGTGCAAAGGGAGATGTATTTGCTAGAGGTTGTGTTAGGGTTACCTGGGTCACCGATTTTCCCAGTAAAGAAGAAGCACTAGCAGTATCAACTACAAGGGTTGTGGATAAAGATAAATTCCCAAGTCCTCCTTGGAAACCAAATGTCAGTTGATTCATGCCAAAGGATCT
>SNQJ01S0282178.1:0-11148 GCA_010110895.2 Picea sitchensis
GGAACTTATATGATAAGCGATAACAGAAACATAAGGAAAATAGTACATGAATTGCATTGAAGCTATCTAATTCACTGGTGAGCAGTTCGTTAAGGGCTTATTTGATCATGATAATTGACAAAGAAGGTAGACAACATACGGGGTGTGAACCCAACTAATAATGAAACTACCTTCCCACTGATAAGTAGATCAATACAATTTATTCAACATTTCTAACTGAAAGGAACATAAGGTAAATGACTTGTGGTGCGTGAAACTGAAACTAGTTAATTCTTCAATTGAAACATAAACGAAAAAATAGAATCATCGACCATATTAATTATGGGAAGGGACCAAACCCAAAGGCATAATCACTATGCATGGCCGATTCATTTAAGAAAGGGGTAATACATCCATTAATCAGATTCAATTCTGGAACAAAATAACTATGATAGCCCGAACAGAAAACCAAATTTGTATTATACAGAGGAGAATGCTTCAGAGTTCCAAACCCCCAACAGAACTAATACACATGATATNAACTCAAACCAATACAGAAAGTCCTCCCCAAGAGATGCACCACCCTTCTTCTCCTCTCTCCAACTAGTAATTGCAGCTTGCCTCATAAGAGAATGAGCAAGTGAGTTGTGTGTTTGAAGTGAGGCGCTAGCCTCTTATTTATATCAGACTGGAATGTGTGAAAGGTCACAATTGGCAGGGCCGACCTCTCACTCTGGGTGGGTAAACCCACCTTTAATTAATTCTGGGTCTTCCATTATAACTGTTGGGGCCGACTTCTTATTCTGTCCTTTGTAATTGTCCGATGATCAATTCGCAAAAGGGGATTTGGTCCTTATACAATTACCGACATGATTAATCCTCAATGGGGATTAATCCAATAACAACAATAATAATAATGACATGATTAATCCGCAATGGGGATTTAATCCAATAACAAAATAATAATAAGAATTCTCTTCGCAGTTACATTATTTCAACACTAGTCACTCATTTGAGGGTTTTAATGGAGGAGATTGTTCATTGCTGAGGAAAATATCCCATTGTCAAGAAGAAAACCACCCAACAATTTTGTATTCCTCCTCGACAACTTATGTTTTCCTTTGCGTTGTGTAATGTCCCTAATCCAAAACCATTTGTAATTGTACATATAGGATGGTGAGTCATTGGCACCTAGTTTTGGTGTTGCGTGCACCTAGGTAAGTGCGCATGGATGCACATCAATGAAGGGTGCACACATTTCATAGTACTGCACGCACTTGGATAAGTGCACAAGAATGACCTAGGAGTGTGCACCGAGTTATATATATGTGTGTGTGTGTGTGTGTGTGTGTGTGTGTGTGTGTGTTGGAGAACCTATGTGATTATGAGGCTGGTGAGCCGGGATGAAAATAGGTCAGTGCGCCTATCCATGTAAATGTAATCACAATTATTAATAATATTACATTGTTTTGCGTAGATAGACTCAGGAGAAAAGAGATGGGGGGTTGACTCCACCGAAAAAATGGAAAAAGGGGGGTTAGACTTAAGTCTTGGGGAATATTTTATAATATTTTCGGAAAAGCGTATGTTATGTACAATTATTTTATCCTAAATTTTTGGGGTAGGGAATGAGTCACCAAGTGGTTTAAGCTACTTCTGAAGAAGACAAGCGTCGAGTTGAAGGCATGCAATATATATTGCTGGCCTTAGTGTATTTTGGGGGGATTATTCATTATTCACTCTTGTGTGCAGGGGGGGTCAGTCCAGCGAGAGGATTGTAACGTACCCAACCACCATGGCTGGTCCACATCACACATAAATTTTGTCCTTATTATCTTTGATACCATTTTATTAACGTACCTAGCCTCCAACTAGGCAACAATACGTGCAGAATACACATCACACGAAACTTCTGCTAATTAAAACCATTTTTGTATTGTTATTTGTTTTCCCATAGCCTACAACTACAATTTATAATAGATTTAGATACAACAATAACCATAAAGCATATGCATCTGAAACATGCTAATAATCAATAGGAGATACAATTAAACCATTCATTACAGAAGCATATAAATCATACACATTTACATGGAGTTCATGCACAACAATAACTCATGTAAATAACTCAGTACACGATTAAAAACTTATCTTAAACAACAATCATTCAACCAATTTCTTGGGACTGACGTTCCACCCAATCGTACACTAACTCTTCCAAATCTCAACAACCAGTCACCCCTGGGCTGAGGCTAGCAATACACAATAGAGGCTCGTCTCTCACAGTCCAATCATAGCTCATAAATCACCCAACCCAACTAATGTTTATCTTACAACTATCCCGACCTTTCCACTGGCTCTTTTTCGCTTGACCTGCCCAACCCAAGGAATGCACCATTCATTTATCAAGGTTAACCCAAGGGAGGTTGGTGGCCCTTAGTTATGGAAGAAAGAGAAGAGTAAGGAAGAAAGGCGAAGTATGATCTGCGTAGAAAGCACATTGACCGAGAATGGGTCGAAGTGGTCAAAGAAGCGGAAAAGAAGGAGCAAAGAAAGGAAAATCTAGTCGTTGGAAGAGAAGGCCAAGGAAGAGAGATGAACAAGGAAAGATGGATCATGGACAACTCAACAAGCGGAATAAGATGTCAACGAGTGCTTTGGAGCACCTCACGGAAAAGAAGGAAAGACAGGCTAGCGAAGCCCTGAAAATGTAGGTCAAGTGGACCTAGGGTTTTAGATACCTAGGGTTTTGGATCTAGGGTTTTGACACCTAGACATTTTCCATGTAATGTATAAATAAACATCTAGAGGAGTTGGGATTGGGTCGTTCATATTATGAGGGTTAATGGTTGTCGATTGTTGTTGTTGTCGAGAGAGAAGTGTGTTGTTGTAGAAGAGTCTGTATTGTAAGATCTTCAGTTGGGTGCGAAGATCAACCCTACAGTTGGGTGCACAAGGAGGGGAGAGAAGAAGAGAGAAGAAAGAGAGAGAGAGATCTGCAAGCTAAGAGGCGTAGATAGAACTGTATGTTTCCATTTAATATATCAAGAAACACAATTATGTGGACGTATCCCTAGAGAGAGGGTGAACCACATATATATTTTTTTTCTATGTGGTTGATGTTGTGTTCTTTACTTTCTGTTATACTATTATTGCATTGTTGTGATAGATCTGAGATATAACTTCTGAAGTAAGCTTAAATGTGGTAAAGAATATCTAGATTTTTGTGTGTTGTTGCCCTGGATCCACTTTGCACTTCCTCTGGTTGCAGACACTTGTGTCTTGCAACCTCCTATTTCTACTTCGGGTGAGACTGCATATTTGTTTAAGGGATCGAGAGGAAAAGTTTTACACTTTTTGAAGTTGAAGATTAAGATGATATTGCATGAGAAGAACATATTGAAGATATTGTAATCGGTCGAATTGAAAAAGATAAAGTTCAAGAAATCAGACAGCGACAATGACACAAAGGTTGGACATACCCGCAGTGGGAGGACCTTCAAATAGGTTCCTTTGGTGAACCTGTTTGAGAAAACTCATGAGCCACTGGTACAGGACGAAGGGTTCTACAGTGGAGAAGAAGAAGAGATATTGAATGAGGAACATTCATATTCCACTAGGGCAGACAAAGGGAATACTGAAGAACCTCACCAAGAAGAATCATATACCTCAGGAACTGTGCCTATCGTTGAAGTAAGTACTATTACTCCTCCTGTTGTTCTAGTAGTGTTAAGTAACCAGAGTAGTCAGAGTTCTCAGAGCACTCTTACCAGCAGTCCAATACATAATCACTCAAGAAACCTAGGAAGACCTATGACAGATGAAATGAGGTTACCTATATTTAGAGGAAATGGATCTGAAGATCCTGATCAACACTGGTTCTTATGCGAAGATGTATGGAGTTTTAAGCAAGTCAGTGATGACGCTGTTAAGAGAGATCATTTTAGTACTACCTTGAGAGACCACACACTAAGCTAGTACATGAAGTTTGTTAAATGGGTTGCACAACCTAAATCGTTGAACGATATCAAGACTGCATTGAGTGAAGAATTAAAGAAACCCAAGTCGAAGTCGCAGTGCATTACAAAACTGAAGGAAATCAAGCAGAGATTAGTTGAACTTGTTTGGGAGTTTGATCAGAGGTTTAAGACCTTGATAGGCCGCTTGAGATTTCAGATTACAGATGAATAGAATAAGGAATGGTTCATTGTTGTCCTCTTACCATACATCAGAGTTCCTCTGATGCAACAAAAGGTCACTTCTCAGGCTAAGGCGTTGGATATCGCCATGAAACTAGAATCAGCCCCTATGGGAGAATCCACCTCAGGTATGAGTCAAATTTTGATTAATCTAACTAGCTTATCTTTGCAGGTCGAAGATATGAAGAAAGATAAATGAAAAGATAAAAGAGAAGACATCCAGTGTATCGGATGTAAATCAGAGGGCTATGACAAGGAGCACTATCGCCTATTTAACAAGTACTTGGCCTTTGGAGCTCCTATCCCTTTGAAGTAGGTTACTCTACCCTGGTGCGAGGTATGTAGAAATAGACATCGCCATGGTGAATGTTATTACATGCAAAAATATGTCCAGACACCTACCAACCTTTACTGCACATTCTGTAAATATGTGGGGCATGATGAGAAGTATTGTAGGGCTTATGACCTCTTGTATGAAAGGTCAAGAGATACATATAATATTCAAGGAGAGATACAACAGGAGGGAAATGCTATGCAGTTTAACTCCCCAGGAAGAGGAAACTTCAATCCTCGTGGTGGATTCATAGGAAGAGGACGAGGAGGAGGCATGGGTCGAGGTTGAGGTCAGATCATTTTTTATAACTGTGCTCAGTTGGGTCATTTGGAAATATATTGTCAGAACCCTTGTACCACTTGCAACTACTACAACTCATTTGAACATGTTATTGATGATTGTCCAACATTGTTAGCGAAACTTCAGGAGAGGCAAGGATGAAACCAACATGTCCAATTCATATCAGACGAACCTTGCAGAGAGGATTCCAGAGTTGTTGTTATCACTAGAGGAGGCACTGTTACAGGAGAAGACATGGTGATTGCAGGAAATACTATAGAAGAATCGAGGGCCATAAGAGCTATAGAGAAGACACAATCATTCGATCCAAGGAAGGAGAAGTAGACATTTAAAGAGGCAAGAAGAGAGTTTGGAGGAGAACATGCTTCTTCATCAAAGGCACAACCAGAAGTGAGAGAATGTGGAATGCCTCTAGAATTCGACTAGTCTACCTCACCTGGAGAAGGAAAATAGGTAAGCAAGCTTGTCAGTTTCTTGTATACATTTATTGAGTTGAATAAGGATGAAAGAGCCATACAAGAAATAAAACACTTAATCAAACAATATGAGATAGGAAGGGTAGATCCTCTACTGAATAGAGAAGTACATCAAGTATCCAGAAAGAGAAGGACAAACAAGGAACTACACCTTAATGCTCACATTGGGGACTATGACATAGATTACGTGGTCCTTGACTTGGGATCAGAAGTCAATGTTATGATGAAGAAGACCTGGGCATTAATGGGAAAACCTAAGTTGATCTATTTTCCTGATCAGGCTCAGGATGGCTAATTAGCAGGTAGTAAGCCCCTTTGGAAGACTGGAGCATGTCCCTGTGGACATCGACAGGTAAATATGTTTGCAGACTTCAAAGTAATTGAGATAGTTGATGATAACTATCTTTATCCTATGCTATTAGGAATGGATTGGGATTTCAACAATTCTACTGTGGTTGAATTAAAGAAAAGAAGAATGATGTTTGAAGGTGATGGCCTTAAGGTAATTGCAACCCTTGATCCTGATGAAGGTCGTAGATACACATAACCCATCAGAGAAGAAGACTATGCTTATGAACTAGAGAATATATGCAAATTGACAACCAGACAGTAGGATTACATTAATCCTACAACAGATGGAAATTTGAGCTGGAGAAGTGAGAGTGCATGCTCGTCAGACTTGGAAGAAGTACTAGAGAATTGTCAGAAGAAAATGTATGAAGTTTCTGCACGGAGGTGTGCCAGATTCACAAGGGAAGTTCGTTGGATCGGCACATAAATAAGTAACCTGCCCACATTTGATGTTTTAAATCATTTAGAAACATTCTTAGTGGAATTTGAAGAAATTGTACCAGTACAACAGAGGTTGTTAGCACTGGATGAAGCCTTGAAATCAACGCCAACAAGATGGAGGGGAATGCACAATACGAACATTCCAGAGTGTGTCCAATGTCGCACTTTGATGACAGTTCTCTTTTCAAAACAAGCCGAAGGGTGCGAAGTCCGGTACACATGTCAGAGTTGTCCGAAGGACCATGTGTGGAGTTGTGAGGAGGCCTAGATCAACATTCCTCAAGAACGGTGGGTGCATAAATTCATTAACACTTTGGACACAATTCCTATCAATTGGTATCTTCAAGCAGAGTTGTGCCTCACCACTTCAGATTGGGATGGTATGACCCAAAAATTTATAGATACATTTTTATTTGAAAGTCAGTACCCCACAATAGATCAAGATTTACAAGTTGTAAGACAGAAAGTCTTTGAGGAGACACCTAACCTCCCTTTGGATCAAGAGGAATATAAATGGATTGCACCTCTTCAAAAATTACAAGGGTGCTACAATATCAATGTTGATGAAGATGATGACCCTAGGAATGTGGACACTGCAGAAACTGAAGGGCAGACAGACATATAAGGGCCAGGATGAAAGAGCCATATAAGAACTACAACACTTAATAAGACAGTATGAGATATGAAGGGTAGATCCTATGATGAATAGAGAAGTACATCAAGTATCCAGAAGGAGAAGGACAAACAAGGAAATACACCTTAATGCTCAGATTGGGGACTATGACATAGATTATGTGGTCCTTGAATTGGGATCAGAAGTCAACATTATGATGAAGCAGACCTGGGAATTGATGGGAAAACCTAAGTTTATCTATTCACCTATCAAGCTCAGGATGGCTAATCAACAGGTAGTAAACCCCTTTAGAAGACTGGAGCATGTCCCTATGGACATCGATGGGGTAAGGACATTTGCAAACTTCGAAGTAATTGAGATGGTTGATGATAGTTGTCCTTATCCTGCATTGTTAGGAATTGATTGGGATTTCAAAAATTCTACTATGGTTGACTTAAAGAAAATAAGAATGATGTTTGAAGGTGATGGCCTTAGGGTCATTGCACCCCTTGATCCTGATGAATGTTGCAGATACACAAAACCCATTAGATAAGAAGATCGTGATTCTGAACTAGAGAATATATACAAATTGACAACCAGACATCAGGATTACATTAATCCTATGATAGATGGAAATTTGAGCTGGTGAAGTGAGAGTGCATGCTCGTCAGACTCGGAAGAAGCACTGGAGAATTGGAAAAACAAAATGTATGAAGTTTCTGTGCGAAGGTGTGCCATATTGACCAGGGAAGTTCGTTGGATCGACACAGAAGTAAGTAACATGCCCACATTTGATGGTTTAAATAATTTAGAAACATTCTTAGTGGAATTTGAATAAATTGTACCAATACAGCAGAGGTTGTTGGCACTTGATGAAGCCTTGAAATCAACACCAACAAGATGGTGGGGAACGCACAAGAAGAACATCATGGAGTGGGTCTAATGTCGTACTTTTATGACAATGCACCTTTTAGAACAAGATGAAGGGTGCGAAGACCGATACATAGGTCAGAGCTATCCGAAGGACCATGTGCGGAGTTGTGAGGAGGCCTAGAGAAACATTCCCCAAGAATAGTGGGTGCATAAATTCATTAACACTTTGGACACAACACCTATCAATTGGTATCTTCAAGAAGAATTGCACCTCACCACTTTAGATTGGTATGGTATGAACCAGAACTTTATAGCTACATTTTTATTTGAAAGTTAGTACCCGACAGTAGATCAGGATTTACAAGTTGTAAGATAGAAAGTCTTTTAGGAGGCGCCTAACCTCCCTTTGGAGAAAGAGGAAGATGAATGGACTGTACCTCTTTCGAAATTACAAGGTTGCTACAATATCAATGTTGATGAAGATGATGACCCTAGGAATGTGAACATGGAAGAAAATGAAGGACAAAGAGACATAGAAGAGCCAGGGGTTGAACTACCTTTCATTGGGAAGCCAATTAAAATCAAGAAAGTTAATATTGGAACAAAGAAAGAACCTAAGTTGGCCAACGTTGGAGATTACTGGGATGATGCCACTATTGATAAGATTACAAAATTACTAGATAACTATCAGGACTTGTTTCCAAACAAGTTCTTAGACATGAAGGGCATTAAATGGCCCATGGGAGAAATCAAGATCCCCTTGAAACCATATGCAAGTCTATCTAAGCAGAGACCCTACAGACTGAATCCCAAGTATAAGCATAAAGTTAGGATCAAACTACACATAGTGTTGGAAGCAGGAATCATAGAACTTGTCGAAGAATCATAGTGGATTAGCCCTATGGTGGTCCAGGATAAGAATTAAGGAGAGATCAGAATTTGTGTAGGCTTGAGGAAACTGAATGATGCATGTTCACATTATCTATTCCTTACACCATTTACTGACAAAGTGTTAGATAATGTAGGAGGATAGGAAGTTTACTCCTTCATAGATGGATTTTCAGGTTATCACCAGATCAAGATTGCTAAGGAAGATTGTCATAAGACCACATTTGCCATAGAATGGGGTTATTTCTAGTACACTATGATGCCTTTCGGATTGATGAATGCACCAACCATATTTTCCAGAGTGGTGGTCGAAGAATTCAAGGAGTTTTTACATAATTTTTTGGAAGCATATTTTGATGAATGGACTGCCTTTAGGTTATTTCAAAATCATATTGAATGTTTGAGACTAATGTTGGATAAGTGCAGACAATGCCAGATTTCCCTGAACCTGAATAAGTGCATCTTCCTCTCACCTTTTGGATTATTGTTGGGACACATTGTATGTAAGCAAGGATTGTTGGTAGATCCCTCTAAGATTGCCATCATTGTTGATCTACCTCCCCCTACTTCGATTAGACAAGTGTGCACTACACTGGGACATATTGGATACTACAGAAATTTCATTAAGGGATATACACAGATAACAACACCCATGGAAAATATTTTAAAGAAATATCGTCAGTTTCAATGGTCAGAGGAATGCCAACAGAGCTTCGACACACTAAAGTAGAAAATGGTTAATACACCTATTCTAGTTTTCCCAGATTGATGTAAGGAATTCGACGTCCATGTCAATGCTTAGTCCATTGCATTAGGAGCAATGTTAGCACAACCATGAGCAAGAGATATTGACCACCCACTAGCCTTTTCTAGTAGGAAGCTATCTATAACTGAGATAAACTACACTACCATTGAAAGAGAAGGATTAGTTATGGTGTATGCGCTGTAGAAGTTTAGACAATACTTGTTGGGAGGGCATTTCAAGATGTTTACTGATCACTCTGCGTTGAAATACTTATTCAACAAGCTAGTGTTGGGGGGAAGAATATGCAGATGGCTACTGTTATTCCAGGAATATGACTTTGAGATTGTGGTCAAGCCAAGGAGAATGAACAAGGGACCTGACCACTTGTCTAGGCTAGAACATGGAGAGGAACCTACCAGTTTGGAGGATACACTACCAGATGCACAGTTGTTGGCCATCAGAAAGGTTTATGATCACTTCGCCAAGATATTCCAGTACCTATCTACAGGAATGGTACGTCACGAACACACAGTCATTCAAAAGAAAAAACTGGTAGTTCGTGCTGTAGATTTTTCACTTATAGCTGGACAACTATATAAGTTGGGACTTGATGAGATCTTGAGGAGATTCGTTATGGAGGCAGAAACACCATTGATTTTGGAAAAAGAACATGAAGGCATTGCAGGAGGACATTATGCCGAGAAAGAAACAACGCAAAAGATTCTTAGAGCTGGCCTCTAGTGGCCCACTTTACACAAAGATGCTAAGGAATACTGCAGAGCCTGTGATGTATGCCAAAGAGTTGGAAAACCTTCAAGAAGGGATGAGATGTCTTTAGCACCTCAGCTAACATTACAAGAATTTGAGAAATGGGCCATTGATTTTGTGGGACCTATCAACCCCCCAGGAAAGTGCACAGGAGTTCGATACATCATCATTGCGATAGAGTATTTGAACAGATGGGCAAAAGCAAGAGCAGTTAGGGACTATAGTGCAACTACAACTGTGCAGTTCATATTTGAGGATATCATAACAAGGTTTGGATGTTCAAAGATCCTTATGAGCGATCAAGGTACTCAATTTATTAATAATACTATTGAAGCCTTAACTCAGGAATTTGAAGTTCCTCATCAGAAGAGTACGCCATACCACCCACAAGCGAATGTTTCAGTCGAAGATTTCAATAAGATCTTGAGACAACGTTGACGAAGATTTACAGTGTGAACAAAGATGATTAGGATTTGAGAGTGCCAACAGTACTATGGGCATATCGAACCACTTGCAATAAGATGACAATGTAGACTCCCTTTAAGTTAGTATATGGCTTATAAGCAGTGGTACCTATGGAATGTTTGGTTCCTAGTTTGAGAATTGCAGCATTTACAGATATGGATGACACATGCACTGTATAAGATAGGCTTGCATAGTTGGTAGAACTAGAAGAAGATAGGTTTATTGCAAGATTTAATCAACAGGTACAGAAGGAACGAGAGAAGGCCTACCATGATAGGCATATCAAGAGGAAAGCATTCAAACAAGGAGATTTGGTGCTAGTATATGACAATAAGTTCATGAAGCATCCAGGGAAGTTCAGGACACATTGGCTTGGGCCATATGAGGTCGCCTATGTTACAGAAGGAGGAGATGTGCAATTGAAGACTCTGAATGGAGAATGGAAAGAGGGTTTGATAAATGGGAGCCAATTGAAATTGTACTATGACAACCAGCTGCCTCGTGGCTCTCAGTAAAATCATAAGAAGAAGGGTTTAGGTACCAGGTGCAGTTGAAACTAGGTACTAGACACAGAAAAGACAGTCTGCACAAGGAAGGGAGGGACTGAGCAGAGAGAACAGGTGTAGTGTCCCCAAGGCCGAGCCACATTACAAATCATGTTTTATGCAAAGAATTGTAAATGTGTTCTATAGGCTGGTGAGCCAAGTCTTGTATAA
>SNQJ01S0282179.1:9610-20758 GCA_010110895.2 Picea sitchensis
ATACAATTTACCACCCTAGTGGGGGTCCAGGATACCACCTTCCCCTCCAAAAACCACCTTCCCCGAAAATCAAAAAATTGTTTTTGCACAATTTCACCACTTGTCTTCCGAGACAGTTTTCAGGCAAACTAGAAGGATATTTGAGAAACCGAGAGAGGTTTTTATCCATAACAGGATGGAGAGAAATAACCTCTCTAATTTTTTTCACAGGTATCAAGATTAGGAGAATCAAATCCATATCTGAGCACCATTGTTCAGGTTTCCATTTTTCTTGTTTTTTTCATGTTTTTGCGGCAGATGTTTTGGAAAGATGGAGATGAATTTGTAAAAAACGAGAGAGGTTTTTACTCAATATGAACTCATATACAATAACCTATTTCATTGTTCACACAACTATCATATTTTGGGAGATAAAAGTGTCTGAGTTGAACCCTATTTTAAGTAGTCCGACCCTTTTTTCATGGCAGACAATTCAAAAATTTTCAGGGATTTGTTTCTATCAAATGTAAAAGGGTTGATAAGTTGATACTAGTTAGTGGAATAATATCCAAATTGTAAAGCAGCCCACATAGACCATTTGATTCATTTTTCAGTAATACAGTGTGATCATTGCAGGATTCTTGTGACATATTTCATTGGTGAATTGTATCTCTTCTCTATAAATTTGTTTTTTTGTTATCACAATTAATTCCTACCTTATGAATTGTTCTAAGAATATTAAGAGAAGAATTTGTTTTAAGGTACCCTTTGTCTCTCACTTGGAATAGTTTCTATGTTTTCCACTGAAGATTGAAAAAAGAACTCTTGATTGCTCTGTTTTTTATTTGATTTCTAGACCTTTTCATCTCCTCCATGAATTAAATTCATGAATATCCAGTGTATTTTCCTACCTTGCTCTGCATATTAGCTTGTTATGACCTGTTTTTGATCCATTATGAACTGTGACTCCATTTCCCAATGACTTGTTTTCTCTAATCCAACCAAACCATTTAAAAAACCAAACAATGTACTTTCTAACTAGCCTAAAATTCCCAATAAACAAAGATAAATTATACAGAGAGATCCCTCTCTGAGTCTTGGAGGGATAGATCCTTGTCTCCAAAGTGGTTTTGTAGTTACCTCTGCCCATTTCTTCTTCAGCCTAAGAAATTACAGAATGCTAATAGAGTGGCGACCATACTAGGGAGTGTTCCTCAGAAAAGTCTATCAAGTTCCAAATCTGATCACTGATGGTGGACAATGATTAGACACCATAAGGTTGAATCATCCACCTGGCGACTTCAATCAACTCTAGATCAGTTCCAATTCAAGGACTCCACTGGAGGAAGAACATGAAACAATGACAAGAAAATCTGAAAAGATTGGGTATTTAAGCTGGAATTTCATCAAAGATATGATAGGTTTCATTTTTAATTATTTTTTCCTTTCTCATAATCCTGATCTAGATGTGATCCAAAATTGGATCCAGGAGCTTGATGGAGCTCAAAAAGGCCTAAAAATCAAAGTTCTCATAATGGCTTCAAAACAGACGTGTCTGTATGCCTCTTCGATATGAACCCAACACAATTTTAATGGGCTCAAATAGACGTTGTATGCTCCTGATATGGCGATCTGTTCATTTTGCCAAACATGCAAAAATTTGATGACTGCATAGTTAGTACAGTCCATAAAGTGACACATGGAAGATGATTGTACAGGTCGTATGACCGTACATCTAACGTGGTGGGAACATTTGGTGTTGATGTGGTAGCATATGGAGGTGACACATGGCAGGCTGATTGGGTGTACAAATGGGTGAGGTGTCAAGAAGGTACAAGTGGACCAATCTAGGAGTGACATGTGTCACCACTACAAGGGTGACATGTGGAATGCCTGTACAGCGTACGTATGACACGTGGAAGACAGTGACTGGAAAATTTGTGTTGATAGGGCAGGCAGATGGTCAAATAGTGTGTTGACACATGGCAATTAGCTAGTGTATGAAACGGTGCCACGTGGCCCATACGTGGGTTTCCCTATGGCACCCGTGTATTGGTTGTATGTCGTTGCAAAAATTTATTGAAATCCACCAATTTCGACCATGTGACCCCTCCACCGAGTGAATGACTTGGTAGGTCCGGGCTATCCAGCCTACCCTCGCTATGAGTCTTAACTATAATATGTAACCATATGTATTTAAGTTTGAATTAGTGGTATGTTCAGGTGGTAAATGGTTGGGGCCTAGCCCCAGTGCTTGACACATACAACCATCATATGACTGGTCACATGTGACCATAACCCTTTTCATTTGGCGAGGGCATTCAAAAAGGATCGTTGGCTCTCGGTTCCTTTCTTTGCACAGGAGTTATAACCATATACCCTAGGCTTATGTTGTTGGCATGTTTTATATGGGTTAGCACCCAGTCAGTCGGGCTAGACCACCGACCAAGTTGCTTAACCATGGGCTTAACTATCAGGGGCCTAATCAATGTATTTGCATGTGGAGCTTGGGGCCTGGACACATGGCCATGCAATGTGACCGAGGCCGAGAGACCAGGGGAGGAAACACACAACAGATAAGAAATTGGCCACATGGAGGCACCCATGTGACCATGAGCATGGAGAAAGGGGCACTCACCCTAATATTTCTCCAAAGTAGGTTATTTAACTATACCTTATGATTTTAAATGATTTTATTTAGTAGTTTTGGAGATTTTTTGCCATTATTGGGGGATATTGGGTCTTTTTTGAGGCCATATCTTGGGGGGAAGTTGGGAGATGGTTACCAACTTCAGATCTATATAAACTAGGGCTTCTTCAAGCCATGGGAGGACATTCAGAGAAGGTTTATGCTGAATATTTTCCAAGCCAAAGTCATTTTTATGTAAGGAATCTATTGAGGAGATCAACTTTGTGGGTCATTTCTGGGAGCTCTGGTCATCCGTTTTCAGTGTCGTTTCTTTTGTTGGGTTTCAGAGATCTAGTAGAGAAAGACTAGATAATTTTATAACTTTTTTTGGCACTACTTTGATGTACTTTTAAAGCTTTGAACATAAACAAGAAAGCCTCTCCCATTGAGACAAAGGCTCGGAGACGTAGGCGAGATTGTCGAACTTCGTTATCACTTTGGTGTTCTATGGTTTGTTGTTCTTCTTGATTTATTTAATATTTGTATATGTGCATATGGCTATGATGTTTCTTCTATAATTATTCCTCTTTCAATCAACTTCCTAAATGGTTAATAAACACATGCATAATAACGCAACCATCGTCATATAAAAGATCTTTTCGGATCAAGATGATACTGCCAAAATTTATGAAGAGCATGTTCAACCTAATGAGCCTCAAGAGGTTAATCTTAGCGTTACAATCCTTGTACAAACTCCTACACCTGTAAAAATATGAGGTATATACAAGCCTCTTGTCTTACCTCCCATACTCCATGATTTCCCTGCCAATTACTTCAAGTATCTTCCCAGATTTGACAGAGAATATGGATATATCAATGTTGAGAAGCAAATTCAAGGTTTTGAAAATTATCTTGACATTTTTGAGGTGGAAAAAAGTGATGTTAGNATTAGGACTTTTTTCTTTATCTTTGTAAAGTAGGGCTAAGAAATGGTATAAAGATCTGTCAGCTGCAAGCATTAGTGATCTCAATCAGTTTGTGAAAGTTTTCCTGGATCAATGGGTGATCAAGAGGAATCCCTTCCTCATTTTGGAAGAATATGATCACTTGAAAAGACAACCAGGAGAAACAATGCAGCAATTTTTAGCCAGATTCAATCAAGTCTACCATTCAATGTCAATAGATATAAAACCTCCTCATGATTTGTCTCTCTTACACTATCCAAATGCCTTTAATCCAAAAATGGCATTGCAGTTGAGGGAAAGAAACACCACAACACTCAAAGAAATGCAAGATAGTGAAATAAGTGTGGAAGCCCATTTGTTGATCAAAAGGTCAAAGTTAGAGGCATAAGATAGAAAGAACAAAGAAAAGGAGCATCTGACATCCTCAGAGGTGAAGCTAGACATTCTAGCAAGTACATTGGAAGAAATGTTGCACGGGATTGTCATAAGAGAAAAACTTGTTGTTCAAAGACACCATGTTCCGTTAGTTGCAGAGAACGAAAGGGTCACTATTCCCAGGACTTTCAAAGCTCACCCTTGGTATCATAAACTAGAAAATGATTACTTTATATATTCAATTCACAACATAGTCAAAGATGAAGCTCCAACTCAACTTGCAGAGGAACATCCAACCGATATGATGTGCATGTTTGATGACATTTCTTACCTGGATAATCTACCCAAGTATGATCAGTATGATGATGATTATGTGGTTGAAATAGATGTTTATTGTTCAAAGAAACCACTCGCATGCTTTTGGGAGAAGGAAGCTTAGTTACAGATCAAATATGACAATCAACCTTTGCACAACAATTATGACAGCAATGAGGAAAATGTAGAAAATCTCAAAGTAAGTGGAAACTCTTTGCCCTTATGTTTCTCTTCATTTCAATTTTTGAGAGAAAACTATAAGAAAATTTTCAATAGTAGGGATGGAGAAGGTTATAATGAATCAGTGGGATATGTCATTGATGACATAGAAGTTGTTTTTGATCCAAATTTATAGCCCCTAAGTTACATTGATCTTCAAATAGAAAATGAATCAATGCATTATAACTCTATACCATTAACCTTCAATTCATTTCGGTTTTTGAAGAAAAATTTTAATCATATCATGGATGATAAGCACACATAAAGTCATGAATTTGTATTGGAACCAATAAAACAGTCATCTAAGTCCATGCAAGATCCAATAGTTGATGTGTTGGATGACTTGTGTTGTCAAAGTCATGGTTCATTTGCCAGTTACGAGCTTAAAAGAAGCTATGATCAAGACATGATTAGGCAATCAATTGCATGGCCTAGTTTAGGAGAAGTCTCATTACAAAATTCTTATCAAAATTTGCATGGTGACATAAACATCATAAATACAGTAATAAATTATGATTTGGAATTGGTTGAATTTGAATACCAAGGGATAGGTCGTGTCTTTCATGATCCTATAACTATCTATATGGAGGAGCTTTTCACTTCAGAATGCCAATTGATTTCCAGTTCCTCTTTAGTTTTTCATATATCTAAAGCTCTATGTTATGAACATCATGCTAAAAATCAATTCCTAGTGCCCTTACAAGCTCTAACTCTGAGCTTTGTCAAAAAAAGTGAAAGAGCTAAGGTATTGGATCAAATATCTGATTGGTTATATTGGATATTTTATGTCCCCTGAAACCAAGCATTCAATGTTAGAATAGGATTGTACATAAATAATCTTACCAAGTAAACATCTTTTCAGCAATCAGTTTTGCAGTATGCAAATAAGCTCAGGGTTGTGAGCACTTTTCCAACATTTTTTCAGTTCACTTCAGATTTTGTTATACAAATTAGTTTTCTACTTAAGGTTCAGTCACAGAGGATCATAATAGATGGAGGTTGCAGAATAAATTTTTGGGATCAGCCTAATGGTTAAAGCACCAGTCTATGTGTTCAGAGTTATGTGGTTCTTCTCACCTCTTGAAAGAGATGGCATCCCTAGGTGGAGCCTATGTTGGGGTCCTATAATCACAGGTGATTTGATTCTCCATCTATCTATTTGGCATTGCTCTCGTGATGAAGACAATTGGCTTGCTGGGATCGATTGATTTTACTTCTCCCTCCATCCATTTCTCCTGATCCTTCATCACCCTGTTGCACCCTTCATTTAGTCACCCTCCATTTCTTCACCCCTCCGCCAAATTTCGTCCCTACATGAATAAACAAGCTTAGGATAAAAAACCTTAGGTCAATAATAAATGGTTAGTGGCATTTTTTACTAATTAGCATAATAAAGTTAATTTAATTAGATTAGTTTAATAGGGTAATTAATAATAAATAATTAATTAGTTTAAATTAATAGTGTTAATAATTAGTAATTAGGTTAGTAATTGGGTTAAGATAAAACATTAATAAAACATTAATTTAAAAAATAAATAAAAACTAATTAAGAAACATTTAATAATAAAACAATTTAAAATTTGAATAAATAAAAATTAAACATAAAACAAAAATAAATACAAATAAAAACAAAACTATATAATAAAAATAAAAATAAAAACAAAAATAAGACACGTAATAAACATTAAAACAAAATTAAATAATAAATAAAAACAATATAACAAAACAAAATATAATAAAATAAAACAAATGAAAACATGTAAAACTAAATAATAAATAAAAACATAAAGCAAAAACAAAAACAAAAACATGCCCATCCCGCACATATCCCAAAACAAATAAATTGATGTCCGTAATTTTTTCCCGAACCCCCCGGCCCATCCTAACTTTAATGAGAGGGGGGCAAGATTCTGGGAAAAGTGGTTTTCACCTGGACACGGTCACCACCAGGTTTTACCGGACCCCTCCCCCCTAATACCACTTACCACCCTAGGGGGGGGTCCGGGATACCACCTTCCCGTCCAAAAACCACCTTCTCCCAATATCAAAAAACCATTTTTTTGCACAATTTGACCACTTGTCTTCCGAGAGCGTTTATGGGAAAACCAGAAGGATTTTTGAGAAACTGAGAGACATTTTTCTCCGTAACAAGATGAAGAACAATAACCTCTCTCAATGTTTTCACAAGTATCAGGAATTATGAGAATCGAAGCCATCTTTGAGAACCATTTTTCAGGTTTCCATTTTTCTTGTTTTTGTCATGTTTTTACGGTAGATGTTTTAAAAAACTGGAGATAAATTTGGAAAAACTGAGAGAGGTTTTTACTTAGGACGGGCTCATATACAATAACCCTATTTAATTTTTCACACAGATGTTATAATTTGGGATATACAAGCGTCTGAGTTGACCCCTATTTTCAGAAGTCTGGCCCTTTTTTCATGGCACACAATTCAAACTTTTCAGGGATTTGTTTTTATCTTTGGACAGGTGGTTCAATTTGAGCTCCTTATCCTAGGGGGTAATTTTTCTATATATTTTTATAATGCAAATGTAAAAGGGTTGATCAGTTTAGACCAGTTAGTGGAATAGGATCCAGATTGTAAAGCAGTCCACAGAGACCATTTGATTCATTTTTCAGTAATACAGTGTGATCATTGCAGGATTCTTGTGAAAGATTCCATTGGTGAAGTGTATCTCTTCTCTGTAAAAAAAAAATTATGTTATCACAATTACTTCCTACCTTCTGAATTGTTCTGAGAAGATTAAGAGAAGAATTTGTTTTAATATACCCTCTGTCTCTGGCTTGGAATAGTTTTTATGTTTTCCACTGAAGATTGAAAAAATAATTCTTGATTGCTCTGTTTTTAATTTGATTTCTATACCTTTTCATCTCCTACATGCATTAAATTCATGAATATCCAATAGATTTTCCTACCTTTCCCTACATATTATCCTATTATGACCTGGTTTTGATCCATTCTGAACCATGACTCCATTGCCCAATGGCCTATTTTCTATGATCCAACCAAACCATTTAAAAAACCAAACCCTGTACTTTCTAACTAGCCTAAAATTCCCAACAAACAAAGCTAAATGATACAGAGAGATCCCTCTCTGAGTCTTGGAGGGCTAGATCCTTGACTCCAAAGTGGTTTTGTAGTTACCTCTACCCATTTCTTCTTCAGCCTGAGAAATTATAGAGTGCTAACAGACCCAAGTAGTGACCAGATTAGGGAGAATGGTATAGGGCGGGAACTCTTCATGTGTCACATGTAGTGACCAGATTAGGAAGACTAGTCTTTATCCCTGTGTCATAGGTGGTGACGATATTAGGGAGATTCAATAATAACATTCTTCTTGTGTCACGGGTAGTGACCAGATTAAAATGAATGTTCCTTGTATCCCAGAGTCACTCAGTTGAGTGTGTGAACTTCAACACTTGTTACTTGCAATATCATGCCCAGATTACTCAGACAGAGTGTGACCCATAAAGTTGATGTATTCAACAATGTTGATGTTGATGATGATGTTCATGTAACCCTTTAAGTAGATAAATTTTTCAACTTGAGAACATTTAAATGGTAATTATGAATACCTCCCTAGTTAAGAGGGAGTGTTGAATTTTTGTAACTATGGTGAGTCTTCATAATGTATATTTTTGGTCTTAGAAGATTTTTAAAGAATATTTAAATGCTCGAGACATGAGAAAATTTGTTTTTGAGTCAAGTACTCCCTCAAAATTTTAAGAGGGAAAGTTTGAATTTGTAAAAATAATTTTTTGGCTCCAAGTTGTACAAGTCGTCCCTCCTCCAAGTCAAGTTGGCCCATGGTATTGAATATAACCTAGTGTAAGGTTAGCCCCAATAGAATTGACAAGTCAGCCCCAAAACTGAGTGATAGATTAGTATAAATAAAGGCACTGACCTCCTCATTTACACACATCAATTCCCCTTCATCATAAGAGCGACTGTAGCTACAAAGGTTCGCTAGTTTATGGAGAAACTTGTCATCTCAAGAAAATATCTATTGATATCTATTTTCATTCTTCTTTCTCCCCTCTCCAATTTTCACATGTGACATCTCTCTCTCTCTATCTTTAATGCACATATTTCTGTAGTTGGTAATCTCTCTCTTGTGCGCAACTTCCTGTGACGCTCTTCCAACTTTTGTTGTATCTTCTAGGGTTTGACTTGGAGGCTAATACCAGGTTCTAAGTGTTTCTCTTATTGTACAAATAATTTATCTATTAAGAACGGTTGTTGGGTTTTCCCCCCTAGTGGGTTTTCCCAGGGTAAACCTTGTGTCTTTCTGTGATCTCTATTGTTCTACTTTTCTACTACATTTATATGGTTGAATTTATAAAGTGTAATTGCTTAATGATATGTTGAAAAGTAAAAATAAATACATCATTAGAACCAATTATCATTATTTCATAAATATTGTACCTATATCTATTGTTCTAGGAATTTCAACACTCTGCTAATCTATGGAACAAATACAATGCTAAATAATGGAACCCCTTCTCCTCCTAGTAGCCTAATATTTAACATAGCCTAATAACCATCTAGGGGTAGGGTTTTGAGTTCCTCAACCCTCAATTATGATAAGGTTTTGTACCTTTTAGAATCTTCTTGAAATTCCATATGTGTCTAGCCTCATATGCATGAGTAATGGGGGCTAACTTGGTATCCACTTGTACCATGGTGGTAAAAAAGGTAGGTAAACTTGCTAGAGGCATGACGTTTGCATACAATCTCTATTTGAATCAATTTTTTCACCATTGGAAAGGTCTGATGTGTAGAATATCATTATGGGGTCCTGGCTAAAGCTATGAAAGTTTTGACCCAAAAAATTTCCAGTTTATGCCTCAAAATTCCTCTAGAAGGTTTCAAACCCTAATTTTCTAAACCGAGACATGTCATTAAAATGAACCTACAATTTGATTCCTTCAATTTTTTTCCACTATGGAAGCATCAAGATAGATCAAAAATAATATAATGATCTAATCCAGATCATACCTCCCCAGTTATGGAGGCCTTTGGTCCCCAAACTCTTCACCAAATAAAGTGAGAAAAATTTTCCTCTACCTTCTCATTGAAGTGCCACTTTTCTTTACATGGAAGTTACCCTTTCAAACCAATATGACAAAGTTCATGTTTCCCCTATCTTGTACTTTTATACCACTTCTAAAAAACTATGTTCTATGTCAACTTTTCCTAAGCATGATCTAGTGCTAAGTCCTCTACAGAAGATAGGACCTACTCCTCCTCCTGATCCAACATGGAAGGCTCATAGAGTTTGAGATTCCCCACATTCACTATTGAGTAAATGCACATGTATGGGGGTAGACTAAGTCTGTAGGAGTTATCTCCCACCTTCTCTAATATCTCGAAAGATCCATATTGGAGAGCCTTGAAATTCTTACCAAGACCCTATTAGTATTTCCTTGTTCATGTGTAACCAAAATATGTCTCCCGCTTTGAATGAATTATCAATTCTATGTTGATCATGTCTACCCTTTTATTTTTCATATGACTTCTTCAGCATCTCCTATGATTTCAAATGGATTTTCCTAATCTTCTCGGAAAAATTTTATGCACTCAATACATCTCTTATGATGTCCTCCCTCACTCATCCTTTCTTTCCATATACAATATTATAGGGTGAAGGTGGAAAATATCCAAAGGAATTTTCAAAAGGTGACTTACTATGACCTACCCATCACCAGCAAATCCAAAACAATTTTCTCTAACACAAAAATGTAATAAACCCATTGAGTTGGGTACCTCTAACTTCTCCTTCTTAGGAAAATTACGAATTTCAGTTACCATTCTTTAAATCAAGAAGACCGATACATGTGTATGCAATTAAAAAGAACCTGCTAAAATATAAAATAAAAGAATAACAAGATATGCATAACATTAACAACAAACATGCATGATATAAACATATCTTAGAGATAAATAATACAAAACAAAATAGAAAAAAAAATGAGAGTGATTATGTTTAAATAAACCATTCACCAACTCCTTCCAAACATCATACGTTCCACCCAACCATGGAAACTATTGTTCTAGATATCAACAACAAGTCACCATAGAACCAGGGCTATCAATCTACAAGGACGATTCCTAGGATGACTAACACAGTCAAACAACTATCAAGATCTCACAGTTTTCTCAACCACACAACAATCCTAATTTTGTATCTCTCTTCCCCCTCAGCCTGCACAACCAAAATAAATGAATCCCTTTCTTTGCAATGTAGTTCCTCGGGATGTTCCGTTTCTTTTTCAAGGCTCTATTGCTACCTTTTAGGAAATATTAATGTTGGAACTCCAAGTATTCTCAACTACGAACAATTCTTTTACAACTTCCATCATTCTCATGCATATTGGCATCCATTCCTTTCTAGAAGAATCAACAGTTACTTACAACCAATAAGAAATGACTCTTCTCTTCCCATAATTCATTTCACATGCTCATACCGAGAACAAGAATGAATGAGGAACCAAAATGAAAAAAAGTGATTAACAATGAATGAGGAAAAATGGATGATGAACCTACAAACAACCAAAAATGAGGTTTATATAATTACATGCAATAGAGAACAACATGGCCTTCCTCTAAGAAGTTCATGTAACCACTTTTCCCAATTAAATCCAA
>SNQJ01S0282181.1:0-10874 GCA_010110895.2 Picea sitchensis
TCTTTGCATTAATAAACTGCTCCAAGTGGCCGCGTTGGCTGGGGCCGTGGATATTTCCCCGTAGGGGTTTTACCACGTGAAAACATCGGTGTGTTGATCTTTGATCTGGTTATGTGAGTGGTTACTGAAGGTGTTCGTCCTCTATTGGAATACATGTGTTGTCAAACAATACTTTATTGGAATGTGCTTCATCTTGGAGTGCATCACCGGGTTATTTGAGATATCGATGGCCCTTGTATTATAAAAATAGATTGGAATGGGATCATCATACTGAACCTGTATATTTGTTAGAGTTTTTTTCATCCAAATAACCATTGTACAACATGATGCTATTGCAATATACTCATCCTCGGCTATAGATAAATATATTGATGATTGTTTCTATCTTAGCCATGATACTAAACACTCACCCAAGTAGAATGTTGCTCCACTGGTGCTTCATCGGTCATCAATACAACCTACCCAATCTGCATCTGTGTAGGCAATAAGAGATAGATCCTTTTCTTTTGGATACCATAATCCAAACTCTTATGTCCCTTTGAGATATCTAAAAATTTTCTTTACTGCTAATACATGTGATTCCTTTGTTGCTTCTTGAAATCATGCCACCTGTCCAACTATGTGAATTACATCTAGTCTGGATGTTGTCACATATAGTAGGTTTCCAATCATTGATCTGCATTTCCTCTGATTTGTAGACTTTGAATTATCATATTTTCTTAACTTGCAACTTCTTTGAAATCCTCCATTCTGAACCTCTTTAGCATTTCTCTGATATACTTGGTTTGAGAAATAAAAATTTCTTGGTTTCTTTGGCGTATCTGAAGTCCTAGAAGGAAGGATAGTTCTCCAAGTAATGACATTTCAAATTCATTCTACATATCCTTTGCAAATTTCTGGATTAACCTGTCATCATCACTACCAAAAATGATATCATCAACATAAATTTCAATTAATAAAATATTACCTTGAGTTACCTTGATGTAGAGGTTGTTGTCTTCACTTCCTTTCCATAGTTCGTACGAAGTGTTTTCACTGGTGTTTATGAGCATTACTATGTCTTGAATGTGAATTGATGTATGCACTCCATGTGTCCAAAAAAATATCTATCAATATGGAATCCATTAGCATTGTTCGAGCCATTTCCTATATAATTATCATCCATTATGATAATGTTTTTTTGTCTTTGAACCACTCTCTGAACCAATCTATGAATCCATGCTCTCGTCCACTATGATATATCTGTCCAAACCTACCAAGTGTTCTTACAAATCCATTTCTGTCCATATTTTCTAAGACTATACTTGCACAACTGTCCATAATGCTAACCAATTTATCACTATACTATCATGAAGTCTTGATTAATCTATCAACGTTTGTTAACTGATTTCTCTGAATATATCTTCTCAAACTATGCAAGCTACTCAAATTATAGTTCTTTGGTCTGTCACAGCTATCACATAGACTCCCCCTATCTAATATTCATATTACTTGGGAGTCTCTAAGCCGGATGGATAAGAACAATTCCTTCTCTGATGTGTATTCATCATCATCTTCATTGGTATATTCATTGCCATCTTCATTGGTAGATTCATTATCTCTCTGAGGTCTGACTTTTCTTTCTATATGTGGATTCATCTTTCACTACAATTCTTGAAAGTACAATCTCTTGAACCCGTTCCTTATTTACATGTCCTTCCTTTATTTCAGTTATTTTCCAAACCTTTATGTATTTGACATCTTTCTTTTTCTATGTAGAATTTTCTTCATCTCGTTTTATTGTCAATCTTGTGATCTCTGGTATTGGTTTGATATCAGTATTCTTTTTCATGGAAGTATCGATCATGCTTCGACAATTATTGGCTATGTGTACATAGTTATGACATTTGTAACAGTCAATGTTATGTGCAACCACATAGGCATTTATTGCTTGAACATTTCTTTTATAATCCTTGAAATTTGCAACCTTATGTCCAAGGTTAGTACAATAAAAACAATGACCATAAAATAAATTTGCATACCAAGGAGTGAATAATCTTCTTTCTGGCTAGTACTTCTGAATTTTTTCCTTGACTGATAATGATCATGATTGAAGCTTCTTTGTGGCTTGAACATGGATGGCCTTCTTGAAGATGTATCTTCAATTGTTTTCTTAGATTATGGTTGACCATGATTACTTCCTTTGAGTACTTATGCATAACTCTTTCTATTTTCTATCAACCTAGAGTTCTTCTCTTCATTCTCTATAAATGATGTGGATGTTTTTGTCTCTTTAATGTTCTTGTTGAGCTTGATGATCTTACTTCTCAATCTTACATCTTCTTCTTCGAGCTTCTCAACCTCTTCTTCTTTCTTCATTATCTGAGACTTCATGACTTCTTCTGTTCTCTTTGCTTCTTCAAGTTGGATTTTCAATGTAATTATTTCTTCTTCCAATCTTCTATCTTCTTAACTAAACTCTTCCTCAAGTTGGTTTAAGTCATTGGTTCTTTTCTTGAGATGATCCATCGGTATATTTTATCTCTTTTCTGCTACTTCCTTTTTTTCTTCTATGTTGGCTTCTAAACATTTCTTTTGATATTCTAGATTTTCTTCAATTCTTTTGGCCTCTTCTAGTTGAGATCTTAAATTCTTGATGACCTATTCATCCTTTTCGAAACCTTTAACACTTTCCTTTTGGTTCATCAATTGTTTCTTGGATGACTTTTTTTCTTCACTTTCTTTCTTTAGAAATTTAATTGCAATGATCAATTTTTCTCTGTAATCAACTTCTGCTTCTTCATACTCTTCCTCTTCTAAATCTGTCTGACATGATAATCATCTTTCTTCTTGTTCTATATCTTCATCTTCTTTGGAATTTTCTGAATTTGCGATCGATGAAGAATATATATCATGTAACTTATCCCAAAGTTCTTTTGATGATGAGCATTTACCATTCTTTTCTCTTACCGGATTAGGTAATCCTTCTGAGATGAAATCCATTGCTATTTTTCTATTCTTCCTCAATTCCTTCTTGGCTGCAGTCTTTTCCCTTTTTAAAATATCATATCTTGTAACAACTGATAGCCAAATATAATGTCCATGTGCCTATAAAAATACTTTCATCCTTATACTCCACATCTCATACTTAAAACCATTCTGACCATTAAACATTGGTACTCCATTCTCAGAATAATCCACGATCTCCTTCTAGTGGTTAAACTATTTGCTGAAGGAACCGGCTCTAATACCAATTGTTGCATTACTGAGAGGGGGGGTGAATCAGTAATAGAGCAATTTAATCATTTTTAACCATATAATCCAAGTGTTATATCAATGTATCATTATCATCCAATAACTACAGAGTAAATAACCAATGAACAAATGAACAATCATAAAGATACAGAATACACCAGTTTTTTACGTGGAAACACAAATCTGGAGAAAACCACATAATTCTTTTTCTTATATGTATTGAAGAATTACATTCATTAGAAGCACCAACTTCCTTTGTTTTCTAGTTGCAACTGGAAGGAGGCTCCAACACCCTAGTTTCTGAGGATACAACCTAAGGGAAGATCCAACTCCCCAATTCTCTGGATACAACTAGAAGGAGGCTACAACCCCCTATGTTCTTTGGCTACAACCAGAAGGTGGCTACAACCACCTATCCTTTCCCCATCCAACCGCCTGGAAGTAGAAGTAGAATGATGAAACCACTGTCACACTATCATTGTGAGATATACTACTATAAACTTGTACCAATCAACCTGCACCAAATAACCTATACCAATAACCTGAACCATGCATCAACCTATACCTCAACCTGTAATCAACTTGTACCATAAACAAGTGCATCAACCATGCACCAAATTGTACCAAAAAACCTGTAATCAACCTGTTTCATAAACAAGTGCATCAACCATGCACCAACCTGTACCTCAACCTGTACCATGAACAAGTCTATCAACCATTCAACAAACTTGTACAAATAACCTGTCACAATAACTTGTCCAAACAACCTATCACGACAACCTGTCTCATCAATATTTTCAACCAAATCATATCTACTCACCAAGATCAATCATCAAGAGAACTCTCAAAGATTTGCATCAAACAAGCATAACACAACAACTCATAATCATCACCAAGATCAATATGTTCTTCTAATAATACAAGTATGCTACATCATCCATAAACCATGTGTCAACAATAATACTAACAAGTGTCTCCAACCATGTACCAAATATGTACCAATCATGTATCAACTACTCATCAACTATGAATCATCAAGATGTACCAACATCATCAACTATACACCTCATGTATGTGCCAACTCATCAACTACTTGTCTCAACCATGTACCCAACATGTACCTTAACCAAAAGCCCTCATCAATTTCACCATACAAATATGATTTGTAATTCTGTAATAAACCTATGTATATGATCACATACTTGCAAACATTCCTTAACTTTAACAACAAGAGACTAGCATTTTCATCAAACTTTTATTTAGTCTCACGTGACTAGTTTTGGATTGGTCAACGACCCTATCTTGAAACAATCATAAATATGTACATATAATGAATAAATATTTGAAACTGATACAAAATGTTCTTCAGTGTGTTTTATGAAATTCCTCTAGGTGTCACTACTTGCAACTTCTCATAAAAGGAGTTATAGAAAAAATGGCATACCTTACTGAATTATGGCTTATTCTAGAGAGAGACCTTGTAGAGTGTGCCCCACACTGAATATTTGTTGAATCGATAGGAAACTGTTACAAATAATACTAAAGACTGTACTATAACCAACACATTTTATCTTACTTAATTTGGATCTGTTATGAATAATATATGACATTTTTACCCGAAACATTTGTTTTAGACTAGTTTCAAGACTAGCCACAAACCCTATTTTCCACGGAGTGTAACTCCAAAAATACAACAAATCACAAGCTGAATTTTTTACCACAGATACCTAGATACTTTTCCTCAATAGAATATTAATTTCACTATTTGAATCATAATAGAAGAAAATTTATTGTGAAAATGGTGATATGACATGTAAATAACATACCTTAGAAAGCATCATCAAAAGAATTTATCATTCCTTGGATTCCGGCCTTATTTTATTCACCTTCCCTCAAAAATTAGGCTTACATATCATTTGGTTACCTCATAAACCTATAGGTATTCAATATTCTCAAGTGTGATCTAAAATGAGAGAGCCTTTCCTCTTATTTATACTCTCCAAGTAGCTTCCTTAAAAACATCTTCTAGGTCACTTTGCCCACTTCCTTATTTTAGGGTTAACCCACTTCTAAATTCTCCATTAAATTTATTATTTAAATAATTTATTTTTTATTCACTTTTAATTATAGTACACTCATCACTTCACTTTATTATTTACCTTCTAAAATCTCTTAAACCACTTTGACTACTTTGACCTTCTGGGGCTTCTAGATGACATATGAGGGTCCTCCAACTTCGTAAGTCCATAACTCTCAAACCGTGAGGAGTTATGTGATGTTGCACATACAAAAAGAAATGGAATGACATGTACTATCCATATATAATATTATTACATACAAATATATCAAAACTCATACCATTATCCATCAAACAAACTTTGGTCCATTACCCAAACTTGGGTTCTCCAACCTCTCATGGCCATAACTCTTTAACCATGAGGATTTATGTGACGTTCCACATACCAATGGAAATGGAATGACAAGCACTATCCATCTAGGATAGTTTCACTGACAAATTCACTAACCTTCATCTCAATATTCTATAAATAATCATGGGTTCTCTAACCATACTTCTAGGATAACTCAATCTACAAAGCGTCTTCCCATGAGGGCTTTCACCATAAGGGGACCAATTTGGAGTTCATACATTTTCACTTATTATCAACCATGACAAGAAAATAATGAGTCATATTTAAATCAAACAAACTTGGATCCATGACCCAAACCTTGTGCTACCGAAATTCTCTACCGGACTTTTTCCAAGGGTTGACATCAATCACTAGGGGGTTGACATCAATCACTAAGGGTTGAAATCAATCTACAATATCATTCTCCGATAGTTTACATCAATAACAACCAACAATTTATACCAATTATCCATCAACCTAATCCAACTGTCTGACAAAATCAAACATTAAACATTGTTGGAATTTCTTTGAGACTCATCATGGGAAAGGAGAGCATGACAATGCAAGGGCATGTGTAAAATGATCACTTCTAAGGTATCAAATGAATCCTTTTGTCAATCAATTTTCATCCATTGATCAAGTTGTTCAATGGTGCCAAATAAATCTAATCCATGAACATAATCCGTTAGGGATGTGCGTAGGTGTGTGTATATATGGTGTACACTTGAAAGTTTTATTCACACATGATAATATGATCTTCAATCATGTTCAGTATCATAATTTTCTTTAAAATATATATTGACATTTAATTTACTTAAATAAATTATTCTTGAACTGTGCATTTTTTTTGACATATTGGAATCCAAGATGTAGATAGATCAATCCCATATAAAGCTAGTACAATACATGGGACTCGAAAATTGCATTCAATTGAAAAAAATCCTAACAATTTTTTTTTGCATTTGATAGAAGGAATGAATTTTGTTTTTGTTCAATTTGCATAGAAGACACACAATCCAATAACACTTGTGAAAATGAAACTAACAAATATGTTAAATCTTGGAAACATATAGAAATTAATACAAAGGAGAAAATACCACTTGCAATCTTAGAGGAGATGAAATAAAATGGCATTACAGTGTCAATTGATGGTGATAGAGTTTATGATCTTGTTAGAGAAGGTAAAATGTTACAATTGAACTCAAAAATAATTTTTATGTTAAAACATGGTAGATACATAGTATGTAAAATATATTATAATATAACTTAGAATTGTGAATGTGTTGATCTAACCATTTTCTTTTTGGCAAATGTCTTTATTTGTAGGAGATGTATTTGTTGTGGTTGCACCTATAGACAATGATGAAAACACTAAATATTATTTGACGCAATGCACAAAAAGAAAGATAAAGTTATTGGAGGATTATAATGATAACGATTTTGTGTATGAAAGATGATCCATTGTACTGAAAAGCTATTTTTTTCAAAAGAACCATCAAAACGAAATCCATGTTCACTTTCAAGACTATTAGTCGGATATCATAACTTGTCAATATAGTCATTTGGTATGTGTAGCACGCATAAAATTAATAGAGATTCAATCAAAGAAAAAAATTGAAAGTTAGAAAATTGAAAATGACAAAATTTGATCATGAATGAATAATTGAAGATGGCATACCATTAAGATGTTATTAAACAACATTCTAGGATAAAATAAATTTTCATCAAGTATGTATATATGGATATGTAGGATTTTGTCTTGTTTGGTTTACTTTCATGGTCTATTCAAATAAGGTCATATTTGATGAATTGTTGTACTACTTTAGGCAATTTTGCACATAAAACTATATTTCAATTGGTTGTCAATTATAAACTATTCGAATCCTCGTATGTCCTATGGACCACATAAGGGATGATATAACATGATCTGGATTTTCTAGTCATTCCCCAAATAACTAGATAGTACATACATGTCTTACGTCTAATGCATTGTTTTCAATTTTGAATGTACTTGTATGCAATGAATTTGAGTTAGAAATGGATTAAATATATTTTAACTTAGAATTAGATTTCATATATCTTGTAATTTATGCAATATCATGAAATTGATGTACATGGAATTTGAGAACATTTGCCCAGTCTTTGGGTTTTGGATTGATTAGTTTGGAATTTTAAGTTCATGGAACATTTTTATGCGGATTCATAGGCATCTAATACTAATAGAAGCTAGAAAATGGGATTTATATTACCTCCTCATTTGGTATTTCACCATCTAGGCCTCTATAGTTGGAGATGTTGGAATTATGTGTCCTTTTTCTTTGTGATTCTACTTCTATCGCTTCTATCTATGGTTGATTGAAAATTAGGGTCCCCGTTTATTTTAATGTTGATTCTCCCTTTATTTTTGTTTGAATTTGTATTATTTGATTGGTTTGCTTATTAAATGGATTGTTTTATTTTCACTGGACATTCAAACATCATCACAAATTGATTAATGATGAGGATGCTCCTAATGTTAAATATTTGTGTTTACTTTAATTTCGATTATTTTTAATATTTAAAATTTCATTATTTTAAGCATGAAATTTAAAATATGATTATGAGGAATATTTTTATATCATTTTATTAAAAATTGAGTGATTGTTAATTATTTTGGAGTTAAGTTTCTCAAATTTGCATAATATCCTCAATTTCAAAACGTAATGTCCAGTTAAGTTATACATTTAAGCTTTATCTAGAAAGTGTAATATCAATCAGATTTGATTTTGTTAATTTTGGTTAATTAAGATTTCAATAACTTCTAGTTCATATTTTAATAGATTTTTGTTATGAATTTAATTTATTTTTTGTTATAGATGTCTTTTACAAATTTGGATTTAAACTATAGTCTCCAAAATAGTTCATTAAGTTAAAATTATTTAAGGTGTAATGATTGGACAACATCCATCAGAAAATTTGTATCGGTTTCAGGAGAGGATCTTACAGATTCCTTTTTGAGAAAATGGTGAGGAATATATTCAAACGGTTGAAAACCCACTTCCAAAATGGGTCTATTTAATTAAACTCCAAAGTATTACCTCATCAAGTGAACATATTGGGATAAATCATGATTAGAGTGAATTGGATTTTCCCAGATTGGAAACACATCAATCTTAATGAGGCAATTTTGTAGAATCAATATCGGCCAAACAATGCAGAATTTGAGGAAACAGTTTGAAACCCACTTCCAAAACATGAAATTTACTTAAACTCCAAAGAATGTTTTTAGAAATGCAATATTTTTGGATAAATAATGATCTGAGTGAGTCATATTAGATTTTGGGTCTATTTCAGGAGGTTAACTTCAAACTTATATTATAAGAAACCCAAGAGGAATCTTGTAAAACGGTTGAAAACCCATCTCAAAAACATGGTCAATGACCTTATCCTGAAAATAATCGCCCAGAAACTTAATCCTTTGGGAGAAATATTATCAGGAAGGAGGTGGACCATATTTTTTGTATGTCATCTCACATGAAGAAATTTTATAGGTCAATGTTCAGGTAATCCGAGAGGGATCTCTTCAAAGGGTTGAAAACTCACTTCATAAAAATTCCCATTTACCTTATCCTAAAAGGATTTTGTAAGAGGTAATCTTTTTGGAAGATATGATGCATGCTTTTGGCAGGTTCTATTAAGAATTGACATTTTGCAAATTTTGTAGTTGATTTTGTTTCGAATTCTTTAAATGATTGTTGAGCAAGTTTTAGCTGAATCAAGGGGAATTCGACCTGTAGGAAAAATAAATGTATAACACTTTATTTATTCATGTGTAATGGGGGTTCTAGATCTTAAACTGGAGAGGATTGTAATGACAACTTTTGGAGCTAATAATAATAAGTTTTCATTTCATTACATTGTTGTATTTGATTTTGCAGACTTATTTCTTTGATGATTGTTTTCATTTAACATAGATACCAACTTAGTGAGAACTATGACCTCAAAATGAGAACTCTGGCCCAAAAAACCCATATTTTTCCCAAAAAAAACATGAAAATCAACCCCAAATCAAAAAATTGTGCTACCAGTCACACTATTTTTTCAAACGGGTCAAAATTACAACATTTTTCAAACATCGCCTTCAAAACTCATACAGTAGCACAAAAAAAAACCTTCAAATCGACACTTAAATAAAAATATGATGTTATAGAATTGAATTTTTTTTTTCAAAACGTTAAATTTATAGATATTTTGAAATCGTATTTTCAGCAATCGGTACCATTAAAACCAAAACCGCAAAATCAACCATCAAATTGAAATGAACTGCTACCGGTAGCACCCATTTTAAATTTGGGGTATTAAAGTGAGATTTTTTTAAAAGTGATAATCGAAATCATCGTTACTGTTATATTAAAAGTGATAATTAAAAGTGATATTTTGAAATAATCGAAACCATCAAATCAACCCTTAAATGCTTACTTTTTAAATCTTATTTTATCACTCCAAACACAACATAATATATAATGCCATAAAAACAATACATTTAAAAATATATATTCAAAACCTAAATTTGAAAAAAATATAAACATTAAAAAATGGTGAATAAAAACAAAAACTAAAAAAGAATAAAAAAAATTTAAAAATTTCCAAAAAAACAATAATATATATATATATATATATATTTGAAAAAAAAAATAGTAAAAAATCCATTAAAACTTTAAAAACAATAAAAAAAATATGACAAAATAAACGAAAAACAAATACTAAAATCATGTCAAAATTCAAAAAAATCTTAAAAGAAAAATCTAAAATAAAAAATATTAACAAAACATTAAAATTAAGAAAAATTTATTGCAAATTTAAAAAAAAAAATCAAAAATCTATATAACTATATTATATAATAATAATAATAATAATTGAATAAACACTCATGAACGATTATGTGGAATAGACAGTGCCAAGTTGTGTAGAGTACTTTGTTTAATTTTATATTCTTTTTTATATTAAATGTTTTATGAAAACATAATCTTATAGGTAAAAAGTATGCCAATTATAGCATGTAGGTTAAAAGTATCCTAATTATATCGTGTATTTAAACATTAAAAGTAAAAAAAAAAAAGTAAAGTATTTTTTAATTATATTATAGAATTTTTAAACCATGTCATATGTCATATAATCGTGCACCAAACAAATTTAATTTTGGTTTTAAACTATTTTCCAAACATTATTTGATAATATTAATCAAAAAATTAT
>SNQJ01S0282182.1:0-11148 GCA_010110895.2 Picea sitchensis
ACATGGTTGGATGCACTTGTTTATGGTACAGGTTGATTACAGGTTGGTGCATGGTTGATGCACTTGTTTATGGTACAGGTTGATTACAAGTTGGTGCATGGTTGATGCACTTGTTTATGGTACAGGTTGATTACAGGTTGATGTATAGGTTGATGCATGGTTCAGATTTATTAGTACAGTTTTATAGAAGTATATCTCACGGTGATAGTGTGACAGTGTTTCCATCATTCTACTTCTACTTCAGGGTGGCAGGATGGGGCAAGGACAGGTGGTTGTAGCCAGAGAACATTGGGGGTTGTAGCCTCCTTCTGGTTGTAGCCAGAGAATTGGGAGTTGGAGCTTCCCTCAGGTTGTAGCCTGATAAACTAGGGGGTTGGAGCCTCCTTCCAGTTGCAGCTAGAAAAAAAAGGAAGTTGGTGCTTCCAATGAATGTAATTCTTCAAGACATATAATAAAAATCATTCCGTGGTTTTCTCCCGATTTGGGTTTCCACGTAAAACACTAGTGTACTGTGTATGTGTGTGATTGTTTATTTCTTAATGCTCATTATTGGATAATAATTCTACATTGATATAACATTTGAAGAAAAAGGATTATAATTACGCTATTACTAATTCACCCCCCCTCTCAGTAATCCAACAGTTTCCAGAATTGAAGAAATCCAATTGATTTTATCTTATGCATGCTCTAAGAATATTAAAGTGTATCAGATGGACGTGAAATCAAATTTTCTGAATGGGGAACTTGAAGAAGAAGTCTACATTGAACAACCAGAAGGATTTCAGTTGTCAGAGAACGCAAATTATGTGTGTAAATTGAAGAAGGCCTTGTATGGTACAAAACAAGCTCCTAGAGCATGGTACTCTAGACCGGATAAATATCTACAATAGGTAGGGTTCAGAAAAGGAAGTGCAGCCATCAACCTCTACCTCAAGGTAACTCACGATAGTATTTTATTAATTGAAGTTTATGTTGATGATATTATTTTTGGAAGTGATGATAACAAGTTAAGCAATAAATTTGCAAAGGATATGCAGAATGAATGTGAAATGTCATTAATTGGAGAACAATCCTTCTTTCTGGGTCTTCAGATATGTCAAAGCAACCAATGGATGTTTATTTCCCAAACTAAGTATATCTGAGAAATGCTAAAGAAGTTCAGAATTGAAGATTTCAAACCAATTACTGCTCCTATGCAAACCAATTGCAAGTTGAGTAAAGATGATGATTCAAAGTATACAGAGCAGAGGAAATGTAATTCAATGATTGGTAGCATACTATATGTGATAGCATCCAGACCAGATGTAATGCAGGCAGTTGGACAAGTGGCATGATTTCAAGCAGCACCAAAGGAATCACATGCCATAGTAGTGAAGAGGATTTTCAGATATCTCAAAGGAATAGAAGAGTTTGGATTATGGTATCCAAAAGGAAAGTATCTATCACATATTGCCTACACAGAAGTAGATTGGGTAGGTTGCATTGATGACCGACGAAGAACCAGTGGAGCAACATTCTACTTGGGTGTGTGTTTAGTATCTTGGCTAAGAAAGAAACAACCATCAATATATTTATCTACAACCGAGGTAGAGTATATTGCAGTAACAAAATGTTGTAAACAGGTTCTATGGATGAAACAAACTCTGACAGATATATAGATTGAGTATGATGATCCCATTCCAATATATTGTGATAATACAAGCACCATCAGTATCTTAAAGAACCCGGTGATGCACTCCAAAACGAAGTACATTCCAATCAAGTATCACTTTATACGGGAACAGGTTGTAGAGAAGAACATCGGAGTTGAATATGTGGGCACAAAAGAACAAGTTCTAGACATATTTACAAAACCACTTCCATGGGAAGCCTTTGAGTATCTTCATCAGAGACTTGGAGTAATTTCTACTCCAAAATGAATGCTTTTGAATGCTTATCTTATATGCCTTAGATTTACATGAGGAAGAACCGTAAAGAGGGCAGTTCAGGTTAGGAGATTAGTTTCAGGAAGATTTCAATCAGGGGGAGTATCCCCAAGGATAGTTCAGTTAGGGGGAGCATCCCTAGATGGAAAGATACCTTTCCCATTGATGAAAAAGGGGGATAGATTTATCATATGCAGGATAGAAATGCTTGGAGAGTGAGCACAAAGGCATGGTTACAAGGGGAGCATGAGTGATATGACTTCAGTATTGCATCAAAGTGTTTCCATCAAAGCCAAAGGGGAATAATTTTTATTAATTGGGTTGGTTTTCATTTATGTCAACCCTTGAAGAAAGTCTGATAGTGAATTCTAGTAGCACAAAAGTTTGGGTAATGTACCCAAGTTTGTTTTATGGAAAATTGTATGAGTTTTGATATATTTTTAGGTAGGACTATTCTATATGGATAGTACATGTCATTCCATTTCCGGTGGTATGTGGAACGTCACATAACTCCTTACGGTTAGAAAGTTATGGCCATGTGAAGTTGGAGAACCCTCATGAGTCATCTAGAAGCCCCAAAAGGTCAAAGTAGTCAAAGTTTTTTCAAAGAAGAAATTATTTAAATAATAAAGTGAAGTGATGAGTGTACTATAAGTCAAAGTGGATAAAAAATAAATTATTTAAATAATAAAGTTAATGGAGAAATTACTAAGTGTACACATGGTTAGAAGTGGGTTAGCCCTAAAATAATAAAAGTGGTTTAAGAGATTTTAGAAGGTAAATAATAAAGTGAAGTCATGAGTGTACTATAAGTCAAAGTGGATACAAAATAAATTATTTAAATAATGAAATTAATGGATAAATTACTAAGTGGACGAGTTGTTAGAAGTGGGTTAACCCTAAAATAAGGAAAGAGGGTTAAGATGGTTAAAAGGTAACCCCTTGAGGAAGCTACTTGAAAGTATAAATAAGAGGAAAGGCTCTCTCATTTTGAACAAACTTGAGAATATTGAATATATACAAGTGATTGAGGTAACCAAAGGATATCTAAGCTAAATTTCAAAGGGAAGGTGAAGTAAATAAGGCCGAAATTCAAGGAAGGATAAATTCTTTTGATGATGCTTTCTAAGGTATGTTATTTACAGGTCATCTCACCATTTTCACAATAAATTTTTTTATATTATGATTCAGAACTTGAAACTAGGAGGCCGTTGAGGAAACATATCCATGTAGTTGTGATATAAATTTCAGCTTGTGGGTCATTGTATTTTTGGAGTTACACTCCGTGGAAAATAGAGTTTGTGGCTAGTTGTGAAACTAGTCTAAAACATGTGTTTCAAGTAAAAATATCATAACTACTTCATAAAAGATCCAAATTCAGTAAGACCAAATGTATTGTTCATAGTAAAATATTATTATTCTATTTACCATTTTAATATCCATACAACAAATATTCCATGCGGGGCATTCTCTACAAGTTCGCTCTCTAGAATAAGCCAGAATTCAACAATGTATGCCATTTTTGCTATAACTCCTTTTTTGAGAGGTTCCAAGTAGTAAAACCTAGAGGAATTGTATAAAATACACTGAAGAACATTGAGTACTATTTTCAAATATTTATTCATTACAAGTACATAATTATGACTATTTCAAGTTAGGGTTGTTGACTAATCCAAAATTAGTCATGTGAGACTAAAGTAAAGTTTGATGAAAATACTAGTCTCTTGTTGTTAATCTTAAGGAATGTTTGCAGGTATGTGATCATATACACCAAGTATTTTGATTTGGATGATGAAATTTATGAGGGATTTTGGTTGAGGTACATGTTGGGTACATGGTTGAGACAAGTAGTTGATGAGTTGGCACATACATGATGTGTATAGTTGATGATGTTGGTACATCTTGATGAGTCATAGTTTATGTGTATTTGATGCTCTCATTGATGGTACAGGTTGAGGTACAGATTGGTGCATGGTTGATGCACTTGTTTATGGTACAAGTTGATTACAAGTATTTTGGATAGGTTATTGTGACAAGTTATTTGTACAGGTTTGGTGCATGGTTGATGCATTTGTTTATGGTACAGGTTGATGTATGGTACATGTTGGCATAGGTTATTGGTACAAGTTGTTATAGGTTGATTACATGTTGATTGGTACAGGTTTACAATAGTATATCTCATAGTGATACTGTGACAATGATTCCATAATTCCACTTCTACATAAGGGTGATTGGATAAGGAAAGGATAGGTGGTTGTAGCCACCTTCCGGTTGTATCCGAAGAACATAGGGGGTTGTAGCCTCCTTATGGTTGTGTCTAGAGAATTAGGGATTTGGTGCTTCCCTCAGGTTGTAGCCTGAGAAACTAGGGGGTTGGAGAATCCTTCTAGTTGAAGCTGGAAAACAAAGGAAGTTAGTGCTTCCAATGAATGTAATTCTTAAATACATATAAGAAAAAACATTCCATGGTTTTCTCCCACTTTGGGTTTCCACGTAAAAACACTGGTGTACTTTGTATGTGTATGATTTCTCATTTGTTCATTGTTTATTTACTCTACAATTATTGGATGATAATGTTGCATTGATATAACACTTGCTTTATATGGTTAAAAAGGATTAAATTTCTCTATTACTGATTCACCCCCCCTCTCAGTAATCCCACACTTTCAACAAGTTTCCTACGATGTGTTTTCACCTGTGATTGAAGAGAAGTATGATAAATAGCTCTTTGAAATTACATCTTTTGATGATCTGCCTATTTATGACGAATATGAAAATGAGTATGCAGATCTTATTTATTTTCTGCAGACATAAACCATTATGCAAGAGGACTTTGAAAATGTTTCTCAAACCATAACTTACAATGATCATTATTTGTTTGATGATTATGAGGAAAATAATATTAAAGACCATAAACAATTAATTCTTTATTTTTCTTGAGATTTTGAACATCATCTATATGATATTCATGGAATAAATTATTTGAAGTGAAAAGCAGATATGGTGGTTCATGTCCAGGATGTAGTATTACCAGCAGAGGATACTCAGAAATCATCTTGTTTTCAACTGAAGCATGAGGAGGATAATAGTGTTATTCATGTAGTGGATTCAGTGTTGATTAATTAGGTTGGTTTTCATTGATGTCAACCCTTGAAGAAAATATGGTAGCAAATTCTGGTAGCCCCAACAATATGATTAAGGGACTTCAGTTTGATTGATGTATAAAGGCATGAATATAAGTGAATTTACAGGTAAGACTATTCTATATGGATAGTATATGTCATTCCATTTCCATTTATATGTGGAACATTACATAACTCCTCACGGTTATAAAATTATGGCCATATGAAGTTGGAGAACCCTCATGAGTTATCTAGAAGCCTATAGAAGGTCAAAGAAGTCAAATTATTCTAGAATATCCTAGAAGAAGTTGACCAGTCAAAGTGGTTAGTCATGGGTTAAGTGGTTGCAATAAGAAAATTATTAAAAATCAATTAGTTGCAACTAGAATTGGAGAGTTTACTATTTGTGGAGAACGTGGTTAAGTGGACAAAGTGGCTAAGCGGACAAAGTTGGTTAAGTGGACAAAGTGGTTAAGTGGACAAAGTGGCTAAGTGGACAAAGTGATTAAGTGGATACTTCTAGAGGAAGCTACTTGGAGAGTATAAATAAGAGAGCAAGAGTCTCCCATTAGTATCCATTGAGCATATTGAATATCTACAAGTGATTTAGGTAACCAAAGGAGATCTAAAGAGAATTTCAGAGTGAAGGTGAAGTAAAGAAGGTCGAAATTCAAGGGATGATAAAGTATTTTGATTGTGTTTTCTAAGGTATGTTATATATAGGTCATCTCACCATTTTCTCAATAACATTTTTTATAGAATGATTTAGATAGAGAAATATGGAGTATGTGATAAAAAATTCAGCTTGTGGGTTGTTTTATTTTGGGAGTTACACTCCGTGGAAAATAGGGTTTGTGGTTAGTCCTGAAACTAGTATAAAAAAGGTGTTGGTTTTAACTTCTCTCTTCTACTGCCTGATTTGTTGACCCAAGGTTAATATCTTTCATGTTACCAACAAAGCCTCTAAAACTATCGACCCTCCTGGTAAACCAGAAGGCAACACAGTACACAAAATGCACTATGCAGTCTCACCTGAGATAGCTTTAAATGGGTGGCTGTAAGACTCAGGTGTTTACAAGATAGGATTGAGTATGAGATAAGGGTTTATTAAAAAGAGCCATGCACTATGAACTATGAAGGTAATCTACCTATTCCTCATGGGTACATATTTCCACTACATAGTTTACTTCTCGAGCAACATATCCATGTTCCATAACAATATATTAACTCATTTATTAAGAATAACAATAAACTACTGAAAGAAAGTAAAGAGATGCATACATTCATCACATTATACATATATTACCATGGTTCACCCCCTCCTGGGCTACGTCCACAAAGATTTGGTTCTTGGCTCTTTTATTATGGTAGTTCTGTATTTCTGGCGTTGTTGGCTTACAATTCCCCTCTTATGGGTAAGATCTATATGAGGCGAACTAGATCGCACCAGGCTCTATAGCTTGTGAACTAATCCTCAGATCTACCTTCTCTCCTTCATTCTAGCTCAACAACTTACAAAAATGGTACATAACAGTATTGCATAATGCCTCCATTCATGTATTATTCTAATGGAATGTTATAATAACCTGAACCCTTACAAAACAGTAAAACCTACTGTAAAATGACAACCTAATATATAAAACCCAATCAACCAACCTCTATATGATACCTATGTATCTATATTTATAAATGTCTGGCTCTTCCGCCTTCTTACTGAAAATTACCAAAACCCTAACCCTATTGATGTTAGGTCTTCCTCCCATGCACATGTGTTGTTATTCCTCCAACTATCGCTTTCCTTGTGCACATATTCTTGCATGCGCACATGTTGTTCTTTCTCCAGCTATTACTTCCATTTCTGCATGATTTCTTTCCCATGATCATCCTTCTTTCCACTTTGACCTGGTGCCAACATGCCCCCAACACTGACATGTGACTCGTCTTAAGTCACCTGATATTTCTGAGCTTCCTTGATCTCCTTGGTGATCGTCTAGAGATTTTCCTGCAGCTTTGTTGCTTGTGTCAGTTCCTGCGCAGTATTCTCCTTGATGGTGTCCACTATATAAGCTTCCACTTCATCGCTCAACAATCCTTCACATTCTATCAGGGTTTGTGCTATCTATTTTCTTGCTCCTTCTGCCTGTGCGAGTACTTCTGCTACCTATTCCTGCAACAGTTCTATTTGAGTTTGACGCTCATGTTTCTGTGTTTGTGTAGTGATAAGTTATGCCTGCATATTCTTTATCTCCTACACCCCTATGACTCGTTCTGGGATTGATATGGTCTTCTTCTTCTATTTGAGTTCTTGGATCGCTGCATTGATCCTTTACTCTTCCCTATCCCAGTGTTGGACCTATGGATCCTCCTCCAGTCTTGTCCAAAGTTGTGATGCTTTATCGAATAAGTCAGCTGTCGTGCTAACCTATTTCTCTATCTCTTGTAGTTGTGTTGTTTCTTCCTACCTCCTTTTCTCCTTCACCGCTAGTGGAGTGGTTGGTTTGATTTTTTCTCGGAGCTTCTCGATCTCCTTCTGATACGTTCATTTCCTTACACAGTGCTTGGAAGTTTCCCAAAAATTTCTCCCACTCTTCATTCCAGTTTGTTCCTGTGTTCTTTCTCCTCTTGCGTTTTGTATTTGGCTTGCTCGCAAATTGTTTCCAGTGCTTCCCGCTTCTTTGTTGCTTGTTGTAGCTCGACTAAGTTTTTATGTGCTCGAGACTACATCTTGTGGTTGATGTTAATCTATAATTTGTACAATTCCCTTGATGGCATTCGTGTCAAGACCAATTGGATGTAGTCCAAATCCTTAAGTGGTGTCTGCCCCACGATTTCGTCCATACACAACATGCTATGTTTTATGTAGATCATTGCATGTGTGTGTGGCATTGGAAGGATTGGGTCTCGTTCTTCTACCTCCACTCTTTCATTGGTTTGTGTTGTCGATGGCTCTATGCCTCTGCTGCTACTTGTTGTCCTTACTTCCAAGAATGTCCTGAGGAGCTGTCTCATTTCTGCCAAATCGTTTTGCAGTTTATCCCTGTGATGTGTTGCATGATCAAAATCTTCTGCTAGACAGTCCTGGACCATTCTGGTGATCATTTCTCCATCATCCTCCGTGATCATATAGTCTGGTGATGATCATTGTGCCTTTGATTTCTTGCACGTGCCTGTTGTCTATACAACCGGTCTCTTAGCTCCCCCTGCTTCCTGTGTGATGGGGTTTGGGGTAGTCTATTGCACTCTCTTAGCTTGTTTCAGTTGTCCGTTGGTCACTTTATGCCACTTTTGGGTTCCTATCTTCTTTGAACCTTCCTCTTCCTAAGTCAACTTGTTTTGGACTGACCCTGGTTTCTTGGGCACTGGGACTTCCAAAAGTTGTGTTTCCGTCTGTGCTGCCTCTCCTTCTGTTGTTCTTTCCGGTACTTCTCGGGTAATGGTTTGGATCCTCCATTCATCAGGACATTTGTTGATGACCATGTCTATATCACCTTTTGTGATGCAGTATTGCATCGGTAGCCACTATCTATATAGATCCTTCCTTGGTTGTATCCACATTGTTTATCATGAGGCCTGGAAATTGGCGATGTCTACATATCACGCAACAGCCTCTGGTGTTATTCTCCATGATCGGTTGATGGATTCTAGTATGTCCCGTAGGTATGCTTCGAATATGATTCCATTCTCCCTCTTATGCCTAGCCTGTGGCCCAGATTTCAGTAATAGGTATCTCACTCCCGCTGGTTGTGGTCTAGTGCAAAAAACTACATACTCTAGTTCCCACCATCCCATGAAGGATATTAGGGTGACCATCCGTAAGTAATGGAATTATGTGCCTAGGTCCTGTGCATCCTTGCAGTTCAGTTGAAACAAATTCAATAGGTATGGCACCCAACTCATAAAGGTGCCTTCTGTGCATTGAGCTGCAACTGCAATGACTCCTACTGGTACTTTGTCTTTGTGACATTTTCTTAGTAATCTGTAGGCTAAGATCTTTGCACCCAATTGCATGGCTACATTGTTGATCCGCTTGATTATGATGCCTCTTGTTCCCCTGACGGTGCCATATTTCTTCTTAATTTCCCCTTCTAACGCTTTCTCCTTGGATTTATCATCCAGAATCAACACGAGATCTATACCCTGGATGGGTAGTCCTGTTATCTGTGCGATAAGCTCAACAGTTATGGGGACGGGTCTGTCCAACAATATATCCCCTCCGTGCATGACTGCTAATAGCTTATTGACGCATGTTGTTGCGTACTGACCTCTGCCAAAGTGTTGTAGCTTCAACAAACCCAAGAATCATGTTCTTTCCAGCCCAACTGCCCACTAGTGTGGCTGGCTGATTGTTTCACCAAGTTGGTTTGTGGTTATAGTCTGCATAAAAACCATCGACGCAAGTTTCGGGTACCTGGTTTCGTCTGATATGTCATGGTCATAATACTTGAGCTTCCCGACATGACCCAGTGCCTATGGTTCTACCTGTACTCAATCTGGTATGCATTGTAGCACAATTTCTGTTGTAGGTTTCTTGCGAGGCGAGCTCGGTAGCTGAACTTTGTCTTCCTGCTGTGCTGGATGGTTCAAAGTTCCAACAACTCTCGGTTTCTCCCCTGTAAGCCACTCTGGCCAAGATGAGGTAGTTCCAGTGGTCTCCTCCACTGGTTGACCAAGGCTGGTTTCTTGCGGCTCGTCTAGTTGCCGCTCTACTCCCAGTTTTTATGTCATTTTGTTAACTTTCACGACTGCTTCATTGTTTTCTAGTTGTATTTCCTATTGGGTTTCTGCTTCCTCATTCCGAGGATCCTGCGCCACTGCTGGCGTATCCTCATCCATGGCCTCTTCTTGTGGTTGTTGAATCTCTTCTAGGATTGGTGTAGGGTTTGCTGGTATCTCCTCTGGAGATGGAATTTCGTTGATATCGACGATATCCAACTACTACTGCTCATTTTCTTCTAGTGGTACTCGTGACCTGGTTTGAACCTTGGTCGATCTGACGGTTTGGCCAGGTTCTGCTGGCTTCAGAGGTGCCATAATGGCGACTGTCGAATGTTTGTTGGGTTCGAATGGATTCAGTGAGATCTATGGTCTCGCTCTGTTTGTTCTGGATATTGTTTCTCTCTCTCTGCTCTCCTTTTTTGAGTAGACTAGTTTCTTCTGAGCTCCTTTGTTGTATGGGTTTGTCTTGAAGCTTATCAAGGACGCTTCCTCCATTATGTGATTAATGCACCATAAATGTGGTTTCAATGCATCTGTGGTGGTTTCGTACTTGCCATTACACTTGCTGTGCCATCTCCAGTTGGCGCGTTTAATGTGATATCCCATCAGTTCTTACCGCGCTTTAATTTTGTCTTGTGCTGTCCTGTTGTTACCCATGATTTTGGTCATCATGATAGGGTATTAATGATGGTGTACTTAGGCTCTTCATAATAAATTTCTCTTGAGAAAAGTTACTTTCATCTCTTCCCAGAAAACTCACTTTTGAAGAAGGTTCGCAGGCTGCTAGTATGTCAGGGTGCGAGAATGACCCATTCTCGCAGGCTGCCTTAAGCCAGGGTGCGAACTTCTCGCACTGTGTTGAATAGATAGGGAGAAAACTCGTCCTAAAGCATGGAAAAAGATGAATTCTCAATGGTTCTATAAGGGAATATTCTAGAAGAATGGGTTGGAATTCGAATGGTTATCCTTGTACTAGATTCCCTGATATTGTGGGATCATTCTTATCTAGGTAACCATCTCATTCTCTCCTATATATTGAGGAAATTCTCATGGAAAAGGTTAAGCAAGATTCATTGGAGAATTGGTGAGAGAATTGTGTGAAGGACTTAGCTTGAACAGTAGCTTGGAGACTCTAGCAAAGTCTATCAAGAGGTTTTGATCTTCTTCATGCAAGGATTGAGCAAGTGTGTGTGTTGGAGCCAAGAGCCATCGAAAGGAAGCTTGCGACATCAAGGCAATCAAGTTGTAATATTTACTTTCAATCAATATGATACAGTGGCATGTCCCTTTCCCATAAAGCTATTCTCACTTTATTGTGTAATTCCTTGATCATACACATAAGTTGACTGTTGAATATATTTTGCTATCTTCACTTTGGTTGGTTT
>SNQJ01S0282184.1:0-11147 GCA_010110895.2 Picea sitchensis
ATAAGTTATCAGGAACAAAGCGAGGTTAGTCTGTAAAGGCTATGCTCAGATAGAAGGACTGGATTTTGATGAAACATTTGCGCCCATAGCAATATTAGAAGCTATCATAATGTTTCTTGCCTATGTTTTAGCGATAATTCTCATCTTGGGCTCAAGAGCATTCGGGTCTGCAAGTTACACGAGAAGCACCCGAGCGCAGCATGGAAAAATCTTGTTTTTCGACATCCAATCAAGCGAGCGGGCAAAGTATGTCGTCAACGGCCAGGATCCATGTATAGAGAAGATCAACGATCGGCAAGTAATCGCGGTTAGCAGAGTTGCGCCAGAATTAGCGCAATGGATAGTGCTTATATATCACCAAAAAAGTTCTCAGTCATCCATCCTGGAGGAGTACGTGGTGCTCGATCGGGCTCACTCGCCTCCTCACCCTTCGTGACTTTGAAGAACAAGGACCAGCCTCCTCCCACCGCGAGACGTGAAGCGCTGAAAGCATTCAGGACTCAAGCCCACAGTATCGTCGAAGTGTCTTCAACCATCCATCCAGAGGGGACACCTGGAAACAAGTAGAGCCATCTTGGCGCCTCACTCATCGCAACTCCAACGTGCAAAAAACAGCTCCATCATATCCCGATACGCAAAGTAGCGAGAGCATTCAGGACCTAGGGCCCACTGCAATGTCGGATGAGTTTGGGACCGTCAGATTTGAGAGACGTGTGGCACCAAAATGAGCCATCTCAGCATATCACTCATCGCGATTTAGATAAGCAAGGTTGGCCCTTTCATATTCACGAATGTCGAAAGCATAGAAGCTAGGGCCCGCGACGCCACGAAGCATTTTCAGTCGTCCATCAAAGTGGGACACGTTGTTCGCGATTGGGCTCCATCGCCTCCTCGCCCCTCGCAACTTTGAAGAAAGAGGACCAGCCTCCTCCTAACCGCGAGACGCGAAGCGCCGGAAGCATTCAGGACTCGGGCCCACAGTATCTCCGAAAGTGATCTCAGTCGTCTATCCCGCACAGACACGTGGTGCGCGATTAGGCCTTATCGCCTCTTCACGCATCTCGACTTTGAAGAGTAAGGACTGGCTCCTTCCCATCCACGAGACGAGAAGTGCCAAATCTCCTGAGCATATCATCTCGGACACTCCCTAAGGAAGCAGTTAATGAAAATCTGGAAAACCGTCTACCCAAGGAAGTCATGTGTATCGATTTTATCAAAGGATCCATGCCGAAGTCTTCAGCTCGACAGAGAAGTCTGCACACGCTATCCGAACACTTATTAGCTCACCTACCCTCCTTACAGGAGCCATGCGTAGTTAAGGTGGCATTTAAAGAAAGATATCAGTACAAGTTTGATTGAAGGGATACCCAGTTTTGGGTGACTGAGGCACGCTTCTGTGGGGAGAATTTTCCTGAGTATATAAACTCAGTCTTTGTATTTTGTAAGCATCGATGGTAGAGCAGAGCTCCCTACTGTAAAGTTTTAACTGATATTCTAGTTTGCTGGTTATGCATCTGTATATGAGATTTCTTATTTTATAATAGACAGTTCTTCTTATTCCATCCAATTTTCGTCTCGTGTTAAGAGAGTTCGTGATTGACTGAGTCACGCGAGTTATTGAAGTTATGTTATGATAAAAGATTTTTTGTTGCATTATTACATTCTCTAGCTTTGCGTTTGAATGTAAGATGATATTGCATTTGGGCGTCTTCTTCCTTAGTCTGTTAGAAACCTGTTGTTTATAACAGACCTCCATTTTTCTCTTGTACAAGTCTTCCGCATGTTCACCCTTTACTACAGCTCACTGTCTGAAATTTACCCAAGACCTCACTTGCTCATGCATACCTGGCTTGGTTTCACAGTTGGAACGCTATTGTTTTGAGTTTCCCTCCATTCGATCACCCATATATAAATAACCGTGACATAAAATTGATGGGCATCGGGCTCTGCTCCTGCTAGCAATCCAAGAGTGACTTCCATCCCCAACATTTCTGGCGCCTTCGTCGGGGCCGAAGTTGAATATTTTCCCCGGGATTGAATGAAAACGATTAACTAATTCTGAAGGTGCGTCAGATATCAGAATTATCAAGATTGTTGTTGTGCACCTGGCGACTCCATTGTGACGACTCCGCTAGGGAGAACCTGCTCTATCAATTGTGGCTTTCAGAGGTAGACACACACAGTCTCATCCACAGTTGCCCCTAGCTACACCTGAAAAGGAAAGTCCCCTGAAGAAGAAGCTTCCACCTCCGAAACAGGTAATCCGCCATCTCCTTCTGTAAGAATTTCATTTTCTCCCCCTTAGTTTCTTGATAGACCTCCTTCACAAGTTTCCCGTTTCCTGAATTTTGGGAGTGTTCCTGCTGAGTTTTCCCCTCCTGGTCTGGGATTGGAGGGAGAAATCCTTGTCACTCCCCTCTCCTTTGAAGCTGTACCTTGGCGTAGACCCACGACCACAGAAGATTTCCCCACTCCTGCACAAGGAGGAGCACCTCCCGACTTGAACTCATTATCTTTCTCCTTAAACCTGCTCTTGTTTCCCACTCCACTTCGAGACTCATTTCCCGCAGCTCCTTCACGAACTCCTTCTCCTCCGAGTTCCCCTTTACATAATATCCATATGGCCAGAGCAAATCCCCCTATGACCACAATGGAGGCCATCATAGCCACTAGGTATGCTCCTCTTGTATTACCACAGCTTCTCAATGCCCTCCCACCAGAAGGATACCTAAAGCAGCTTCCCAAGTTTACAGGCGAGGGGGACATAACTGTTGAAGAACACCTAGCAACCTTTTATACTTTCACGGATGATAATGTTATCATGCACGCAGACGTATGGATGAGAATTTTTGTCCNTCTTGATAGACCTCCTTCACAAGTTTCCCGTTTCCTGAATTTTGGGAGTGTTCCTGCTGAGTTTTCCCCTCCTGGTCTGGGATTGGAGGGAGAAATCCTTGTCACTCCCCTCTCCTTTGAAGCTGTACCTTGGCGTAGACCCACGACCACAGAAGATTTCCCCACTCCTGCACAAGGAGGAGCACCTCCCGACTTGAACTCATTATCTTTCTCCTTAAACCTGCTCTTGTTTCCCACTCCACTTCGAGACTCATTTCCCGCAGCTCCTTCACGAACTCCTTCTCCTCCGAGTTCCCCTTTACATAATATCCATATGGCCAGAGCAAATCCCCCTATGACCACAATGGAGGCCATCATAGCCACTAGGTATGCTCCTCTTGTATTACCACAGCTTCTCAATGCCCTCCCACCAGAAGGATACCTAAAGCAGCTTCCCAAGTTTACAGGCGAGGGGGACATAACTGTTGAAGAACACCTAGCAACCTTTTATACTTTCACGGATGATAATGTTATCATGCACGCAGACGTATGGATGAGAATTTTTGTCCATAGTCTCCAAGGAGAGGCTAGAAAATGGTTCAAGGCCCTACCTCCTGGATCTATTGATGGAATCAGAGCTTTAGATAGTACCTTTTTGAGACAGTGGGGAGATAAAAAAGATTTCATGTATTACATGACAGAGTTCGGGTCGTTGAAGAGAAAGGAGGGAGAGTTTTTCTCCGACTTCTCCAAGAGATTTAATAAAATGTACAATAGAATCCCTGCTGAGATAAATCCCTCTGAATCCTCTGCAATGATCACTTACTCCATCACTTTTGATCCCAATTTCTGCCTACTGCTAAGGGAGAGAAGAGCTGCTACGTTGGCCCACATGCAGGATGCGGCCGTGGAAGTGGAATCTAACATATTGGTTGTCAACCGACTCAGGAACACAGGTGATAGAAATACGCCCAAGAATAGGCATGAAACTTCCTCATCCAGTTCCTCTCCCCTGCCCCATCAGACAGATGAAACAGCTAGAGCAATAAAATCGCTTGCTTCCAATATGGAGAGGTGGGAATTAGAGGGGAAGCCCATGTACAAAAATCCCCAGAACACTGATAATAGAGGTTTTAGACGACCTGCTAACAATATGCCTCAGGTTTTCCCGAGGGAACAAAGGGGAAAAGATAGAGAGGATAAAAGGGTTCAAACCCCCCTCCAAAACAACCTAGTTGATCATGAGGAAAGAGAGGAGATGGACGAGTTTGGCCCTGAAATTCACTGTATTGAAGAAACTCCCCCTTTTCCCCATTTGACGCAGTCCGCATATGAAGAATCCCTTATGAGTGCTCAAATTCAGGAATTGGGGAAAGAACAAAGGGCCGGTCACACTTCTAACAGATATAATCTTAGGTCGAGAAGGAAAGAAGGAGACTTTGACATCCCAGACCAGCCCCTCATAGCAGAAAGACCTACTAAAGTTGTAGCATCCGCTACTAAAGATAAAAGAACTCATAGCGTTGTGCCAGTAGTCAAAGAACACGTCTCTGAGGTAAGGGAATATCCTAAGCCCATTCCATCCTTTAATTTTGAACATGAAATTCAAAAGATCAGGATCTCCGTCCCCCTCTCAGAGCTAGTTAAAAACGAAGATTTTAAAAGATCCCTCTCCAAGCTGCTACAATCCGAGTCCCCCCAGCCCCCTTCTGACTTAGTAAACCTTCAAGATGAGAATCCAGCCGTCATCCTAGGCCCCATGGTAGAAGACAGAGATGACTCATCCCCTCCTTTCTACACATCCCTGAACATACATGATAAAGTGTTGCATAATTGCCTCATGGATTCAGGGGCTTCCCATAACCTTATTCCAAAAATAGTCATGGAAGAATTGGGACTGGAGGTGACAAGAACTTATCATGATTTATATTCTTTTGATTCAAGGAGAGTGAAGTGTCTAGGAGTCATCAAGGACCTGGTGGTTTCCCTGTTTCAGTTGCCCATGAAAAGTGTGGTCATGGATATTGTGGTAACCGACGTTCCCCCCAAATTCGGTATTCTATTGTCTAGATCGTGGATTAAAAAACTTGGAGGGACACTACATATGGATCTCACCTATGCCACCATTCCAGTCTTTGGGGGGGAACAAAGGAGATTATACAGAGAAGCCCAGCTAGCCTATATTGTCAGTGACGAAGCAGACCCTACAAATCACCACATCTTTGCACTTGACACCGACTTGGGGTCTAGTTTGCTGCAGCTTACCGATGCCCCTGAAAGATATTTACTAATCAGAAAACACCCCAGCCATGATCATCCGATTTCCCCTCAAAGCTCCTCTGTATGGAAGATGTTTTTTGATGGAGCTTCTTCTAGCGAAGGCGCTGGCGCCGAAGTGGTTTTCATATCACCTGGTCAAGAAGTCGTGTCCCTGTCATACAAGCTGGAATTCGAAGCCACCAATAATGTGGCAGAGTATGAAGCTCTTGTTCTAGGTATGAGGGTCGCAAAGGAAATGGGAATTAAAGAAATAGCAATATTCAGAGATGCTGAGTTGATTATTCAGCAGGTAAGGAATGCTTATCGTTCCCATAATCCCCGGCTCAGAAATTATCGAAATGAAGTATGGGACCTTATTGATAATTTCTTCTTGGATTTTAACATTTCTTTCATTCCGAGGGGAGAAAATACTTTGGTCGATTCTTTAGCTATCTCAGCTAGTGTGCTCAAGCTTCCTCTGCCACCTATGGTAAAAAATGATGTTGATATAAGATATAGGCCCTCGGTGCCGGACAATGTCAAGCATTGGAAAGTGTTCGAGTATGATTTGGAACTCGAAAGGTTTCTCCAATCTATGGACGAATTTTCTTCGTTGCACATTGACCAGGATCCCGACCTGGAAGGTGACCCTCGTCCTTAGGAGTTTTTAAATAAAATCGTTAATCATCAGATCATTCAGCTGCCCAGCAATCACATTCTGAGAGGACTCGTCCCTTTAGAAAGATTGTTCAATGGGAATGATGTGCCAGTAAAGGGCAGGGACTCAAATGAATATGCCGAGACAACCAAATGCAACATTGGCACACCGAAGGAGCCCAGGTTCGTCAAATTATCAAGCAGTTTGACCAGAGAACAGAAGGCTGAATATACTGAGTTACTAAAAGAGTTTGTTGAGGTGTTTGCATGGACATACAAAGACCTCAATACCTATGACACATCTGTCATTGAGCACAAGATCCCACTAAAGGAAGAGGCTAAACCATTTAGACAGAAGCTGATACAGATAAATCCCATGTTGCTACCTATCATGGAGAAAGAAGTGAAGAAGTTGTTAGATGCCCGAATTATTGTCCCCTTGAGATATTCCGAGTGGGTGGACAACTTGGTCCCAGTAAGGAAGAAAAGCGGAGAAATCAGACTCTGTGTTGATTTCAGGAATATCAAGAGAAGCTCAAAGAAAGATAATTACCCCCTACCTAAGATGGAACATATATTGCAGAGGGTAACCGGTGCATCCAGGATATCCATGATCGATGGGTTTTCTGGCTATAATCAGATATCTGTCATGCCAGAGGACAGGGAGAAGACAGCCTTCACCACTCCTTGGGGCACATTCATGTATGCGAAAATGCCATTCGGGCTAATGAATGCAGGAGCAACATTTCAGCGAGCCATGGATATAGCCTTCATCGGAAAAAAAGACCAGTTTGTAGTGATCTACCTAGATGGCATCACGGTCTTCTCCAGGTCTAATAAGGAGCATCGCTGCCACTTAAGGAGAGTTTTTTCGAAGTGTCGAAGATTTGGTCTATCCCTGAATCCCAAGAAGTCCTTGTTTGCTATGCAGGAAGGGAAGTTATTGGGACATATAGTATCGGTAGAGGGAGTGAGAATTGATCCCAGCAGGGTGGAGGCAATTCAGGCCTTGTCACTTCCCAAGTCTAAAAAATAGGTTCAGGCCTTTTTGCGGAAAATTAATTTTCTAAGGAGATTTGTCTCGAATTTTTCCGAGCTAGTGAAACACATCACGTCCATGCTCAGGAAGGGAAACGAAGTGAAATGGACCGTTGAGCCCAGGGCCTCTTTTGACCAAATAAAAAGGGCATTGACTGAGGCACCTATGCTTATCAGTCCTAACTATTCCAAAGAGTTCCTAATTTTTCTCCTTTGCTTCTTTTGATACAGTGGCAGGGGTCTTATTGCAGAAAAATGAGGAAGGGCGTGAGCAGCCCATCGCCTTCTTTAGCAGGGCGTTAAGAGACACAAAGAGTAGGTACGAAATCATGGAGAAGCAGGCCTATGCCTTAGTGAAAGCTCTTAAAGCTTTCAGAGTCTATGTCTTGCATTCGAAAGTAACAACATATGTTCCTTCAGCTTCCGTGAAGGACATCCTTGTACAACCCGATGTAGATGGGAAAAGAGGTCGATGGATCGCAAAAATTCTGGAATTTGACTTAGAGATAAAACCCACCAAGTTGGTTAAGGGGCAAGGTTTAGCCAAGCTACTGGCTGAATCCAACTGCAAATCCTTGGGAGATAGTTTCATCAATACTCGCTCAGGATCTCAGCAAGATGAATTGCCCAGCCAATGCTATCAAGATGTCTTATCGTTGGCAGAATGTGCTTGGTATCGTGACATTCTATATTTTCTGTAGAAATTGAAGCCCCCCGATGGAATGGGAAAAAGAAAAGCAAGGGCTCTAAATCTCAAGGCGGCTAGGTATTGCCTCATTGACCAAACCTTGTACTGGAAAGACCCTCTAGGGGTATTTCTGAGATTCCTGGACCCGCAGGAGGCCTAGAAGGTTACGTTTGATTTCCATAGTGGCCTTTGTGGAGGTCATCATTTCTGGAAGACCACAGCTCACAAGATACTCCGAGCTGGGTATTACTGGCCCACTTTATTCCCCGATGTTTGCAAGGAGATCAAAGATTGCATCAAATGCCAAAAGTTCTCAGGAAAACAACAGCTCAAATCATTTCCATTAAAACCCATAGTAGCCTCGGCACCTTTTCAACAGTGGGGGTTGGACTTCATCGGAGAAATTCATCCTCCCTCAAGTGGTTAGCACATATGGATCCTGACTGTGACAGATTATTTCACCAAGTGGATAGAAGTTGTCCCCACCAGAAGCGCATCACACAAAGTAATTATCAGCTTCCTAGAGGATATCATAGCCCGATTTGGCTGTCCCAGCAGGATCGTCACCGATAATGCTGCTTCTTTCAAATCTGAACCTCTTAGTAAGTTCTGTGAGCAGTTCTAGATCTCGATAATTCACTCCACCCCCTACTATCCCCACATAAATGGTTTAGCGGAATCCTCTAATAAAAGCCTGATAAATATCATCAAAAGATTGTTAGAGGATAACAAAAGAGCCTGGGATTCAAAGTTGAAATTTTCTCTGTGGGCCGATCGTGTCACAACGAAGAAGTCTTTGGGCACTTCGCCGTTTCAACTAGTCTATGGAGCAGAGGCGGTTTTCCCTACTCAGCTCGCCTTACCGGTGGTGAAGTTCTTTCAGGAATACGAGGGAGAACCAGATCATATGATCAGAAGAATTCATCAGATAGTGGAAGCGCAGCAGATCAGAGAACAAGTGAGGGATGCATCTTACAGTCATCAGCAGAAGATCAAATAGGCTTTTGACAGAAAGTTCAGGAAAAAGGAGTTCGAGATCAAGGATTTGGTATTTAAATGGGACGCACCCAGACAGGATAAAGGAAAGCACAGCAAGTTCGACTCCCTCTGGATCGGCCCCTTCAAAATATCTGAGATTTTCTCCAACAACACATACGGGTTGCAAGATCTGGAGAATGAAGAGGTTTTCAACAGCCCAGTGAATGGGCATTTTCTGAAGAAAAAAAGTGTTTTATTTGAGCCTTAGATGGCTCCTCTGTTTGTAAATATTTTCCTGTTTTCTTGTTTTATTTCCTGTTTGCATGTTTTCCGGCTTAATAAGTGACTCCATAGCCCAATAGCAAGGCACTGAAGCTGCAAAAGGAGTTCTCAGAGCATCGAGGGACGACTCTATCCCCCATGGAGCCTAATGTTAGCGATAATTCTCGTCTTGGGCTCGAGAGCATTCGGGTCTGCAAGTTACACGAGAAGCGCCCAAGCGCAGCATGGAAAAATCTCGTTTTTCAACTTCCAATCAAGCGAGCGGGCAAAGTATGTCGTCAACAGCCAGGATCCATGTATAGAGCAGATCAACGATCGATGGGTAATAGCGGTTAGCAGAGTTGCGCCCGGATTAGCGCAATGGATAGGGCTTATATATCACCAAAAAAGTTCTCAGTTGTCCATCCCGGAGGAGTACGTGGTGCACGATCGGGCTCCATCGCCTCCTCGCCCTTCGTGACTTTGAAGAACGAGGACCAGCCTCCTCCCACTACGAGACGCAAAGCACCGAAAGCATTCAGGACTCAAGCCCACAGTATCGCCGAAGTGTCTTCATCTGTCCATCTAGAGGGGACACCTGGCAGCGAGTAGAGCCATCTCAGTGCCTCGCTCATTGCAACTCCAACGTGCAAAAAACAGCTCCATCATATCCCGATACGCGAAGTAGCGAGAGCATTTAGGACCTTGGGCCCACTGCAACGTCGGATGAGTTTGGGACCATCAGATTTGAGAGACGTGTGGCACTAAAATGAGCCGTCTCGACATATTTCTCATCGCAATTTCGATAAGCAAGGTTATCCCTTTCATATTCACGAAAGCCGAAAGCATAGAAGCTGGGGCTCGCGACGCCACGAAGCATTTTCAGCCGTCCATCAAAGAGGGACACGTGGTGCACGATTGGGCTCCATCACCTCCTCGCGCCTCGCAACTTTGAAGAACGAGGACTAGCCTTCTCCTAACCGCGAGATACGAAGCGTCGGAAGCATTCAGGACTCGGGCCCACAGTATCGCCGAAAGTGATCTCAGTCGTCTATCCCGCACGGACACGTGGTGCGCGATTAGTCCCTATCGCCTCTTCCCACATCTCAACTTTGAAGAGTAAGGACTGGCTCCTTCCCATCCACGAGACGAGAAGTGCCGAATCTCCTGAGCATATCGTCTTGGACACTCCCTAAGGAAGCAGTTAATGAAAATCAAGCAGGTGGTTGAAGCCTCCTTTCAGTCATTAAGTAAGGGGAATGGAGGGTCTGGAAAACCGTCTGCTCGAGGAAGTCCTGTGTATCGATTTTCTCAAAGGAGCCATGCCAAAGTCTTCATCTCGACAGAGAAGTCTAGACACGCTATCCGAACACTTATTAGCTTAGCTACCCTCCTTACAGGAGCCATGCGTAGTTAAGGTGGCATTTAAAGAAAGATATCAGTACGAGTTTGATTGAAGGGATACCCAGTTTTGGGTGACTGAGGCACGCTTCTGTGGGGAGAATTTTCCTGAGTATATAAACTCAGTCTTTGTATTTTGTAAGCATCGATGGTAGAGAAGAGCTCCCTACTGTAAAGTTTTAACTGATATTCTAGTTTGCTGGTTATGCATCTTTATATGAGATTTCCTGTTTTATAACAGACAGTTCTTCTTATTCCATCCAATTTTCGTCTCATGTTAAGAGAGTTCGTGATTGACTGAGTCGCGCGAGTTATTGCAGTTATGTTATGATAAAAGATTTATTGTTTCATTATTGCATTCTATGGCTTTGCGTTTGAATGTAAGATGATATTGCATTTGGGCATCTTCTTCCTCAGTCTATTAGAAACCTGTTGTTTATAACAGACCTTCGTTTTTTTCTTGTACAAGTCTTCCGCCTGTTCACCCTTTACTACAGCTCACTGTCTGAAATTTATACAAGACCTCACTTGCTCATGCATACATGGCCTGGTTTCACAGTTGGAACGCTATTGTTTTGAGTTTTCCTCCATTTGATCACCCATCTATAAATAACCATGACATAAAACTGATGGGCATCGGGCTCTGCTCTTGCTAGCAATCCAGGAGTGACTTCTGTCGCCAACACTATGATTTTCATAAAAGGTTTAAAGTCTACCAAATGGATGTCAAGTCAGCCTTTCTCAATGGATATTTAAGTGAAGAAATCTATATGGAACAACCAGAGGGTTTCAAATTGTTTGATAACCCTGAATTAGTATGCAAGTTGAAGAAAGCTTTATATGGTTTAAAACAAGCCCCTCGAGCCTGGTATCACAGACTGGATACGTATCTCAAAGACAAAGGGTTCAAGAGAGGAACAATTGACTGCAATCTGTATATTAAGACAGAGGATAATGACTTGCTCATCGTACTGGTCTATGTAGATGACATCATCTTTGGATGTAATAAGGATTCACTGGTACATCGGTT
>SNQJ01S0282187.1:0-11147 GCA_010110895.2 Picea sitchensis
ATATCCTTCCAGATGGTATATGGGACAGAAGAAATTCTTCCAACTCAATTGGCCCTGCCAGTCTTAAAGTTTCTACAAGAAGAACTAGAGGAACCCAATGATGTCCAAAGAAGAATTTTTCGGATGATTGAAGTTCAGCAGGTCAGAGAACAGGTTAATCAGAAAGCTATTGCTCATCAGAGAAAAATCAAGGCTACATTCGATAAGGGAACTAACAAAGATGTTTTCAATGAATGGGATTTAGTGTTAAGATGGGATGCCAGGAGAGAGGATAAAGAAAAACATGGAAAGTTTGATAACCTATGGTATGGTCCTTTTAGGATAGCCAAGGTAATGAACAATAAAACTTTTTTCCTGCATAATTTAGATAACACTAAAATTTTTGGGGGCCCAGCGAATGGGAGTTTCTTGAAGCACTATTTTCTCTAAGGGCTCATTAGGTTTCAGTTAGTACAATAGGTTTTCCTTTCAATAAAGACTCCATATACCCAATGGACTTGTTTTTACAGTTATGCTGAGAATAAAAGACTGACAGTTGTAGGGGAATCAGTGAATCAAAGATAAAGGAAAGGCATTGGTCTGTAGTTCTTGGAGTTTATTATCAAAACTCCATCCCTATAAGGAGCCAGTGTTAGTCTCTAATTTTGTCTTGGTTTAGTGAGAAACCCTTATCCTAAACCCTTCTTACCTACACTTCATTTTCTATTTCCAGTTGACTTCGATTTTTGTTTTTAGTGTCTTATGGTTTGCATTACAGTTTTTGGATAGTTTATTTAAGTTTGATTTTGAAAGACATGGTTTTAAAATGAGGTGTCGCCTTATAAGCCAGTTTGAATTTCAAACTTTCAAATTTTGCTAAGTCATTAATAGCGCTACGGGAATAAGGCTATTCTCGTAGCGCCAAAATAATCATGCCTTGATACGTGTCTGCCATCCAGATTTCATTATGATGACACGAATCATGGATTGAGAGTTCACATGCATCCACAAAATCTTGGAATCATTTACTGATTCAAACCGTTTCATAATCCGATTGTTGTGTACTTGCGCAAGACTCATTTTAAATCACCCAATTCTCAATGATCGTTATACTATACCTATTTGATTTTGTTGAATTTAGGAACAGGTATTTGCTCAAAGGAACGGTATACACTAACAGATTACAGGTGGCAAAATTTGGAACCTAAGGGCGCTAGTTACAGAATTGTGTTTTGATGGCGCCAAAGAGGAGCAGATAGGTAGTCAAAATAGAACTAGAAGGTGTCGAACTTCCTGAAGCCTATCCTCAAATGGCTCAAAGGTTCAAACATGCTGGGTGGTTTGAATTCCTTACCACTTTTCAAGGTTATGAAGAGCAAGTCTCCATGGAGTTCTCTCTGAATTTTGATGGTCACGAGGTGGAGATCGGTAAGATGTTGAGGCTAGTGACAGAGTAGACCATTTCAAAGGATTGCAGGTTGGTGGTTGGAGGAGAAAGATGGTGGAAGAAAGAGCATGGGGTTACAGAGTTTGTAAGCCAATTCCTGCTTCCTGTTAAGCAAAATCTGAATTGGAAAAGGGGAGTACCTCGTAGTTGGATTCGACCCGAATGGCACACTTCTCTGATTGTGATCCACAGGTATATCACCTGCGAAGGTAGATTCTCACTGGTCTATATCTACCACATTAGGATACTAATGCATTTAAATGGTGATTACCCTTTAAATCTCCCTTATTTTCTACTCAAAATCTTGACAAAGATGTCAAAGAGGGTGCAGTCACTTTCCACCAATGCTAAGAGCAGTCTGTTTCATCAAGTCCTAATTAAATCTTTAGTTATGTCTGCTATGAGCGAATTACAAAATCCCTGGAGCTGGCTCACTCAATCTTTAAACCCTAACACACAGTCCAATAAATAGAAGAAAGGTAAAGGGAGAAAGATTGTTATACAAAGTCGAGATATTTCAATTGATGAAACCCCTGTGAAAGAGGAGATGCCTGATATCAGGGTGATGAGGAACAACAAAAGTAAAAGACCTAGGTGGGATCTAGAAATTGAAACGTTTTCTGAAGGAGATGTTAAAGGGGAAAATGATTCAGATAAAGATTTTGATACTCAAACTACAGTCAAGTATGAATCACCATCAACCAGAAAAGGGGGTGCTATAGTCAAAGGGAAAAGGGTTAAAGGTGTATCTGTATCACAAAAACCTAGAAGGAATTCTACTAGGGTCACCAATAAGTATAGACTAAATTCAAAGGCCATGTTTAATCCATCGATCAAAGAATAAAACGTCCTAGTCATAGAAGATGAATCTGAGAATGCTGAAGCGGGTACCAGGAAAAGGGCAAAAAGAACTCCATTGCCTAAGAAACCAGTTAGCAAAGGTAAAAAGATGATGTCATCATCTACAGGACCTGTAACGAGAGCTTCAACCAGATTAGCAAAAGCTAAAGAGATGGCTAAAGGTATCAGTGAAACCTCTGAGGATAAACAAGATTACTTTGAAGACTCAGATCGCATATCAGATGTGCCTGAAGCTATAGATTCGACAAGTTTTGATGAAGAACATAGCTCGGGATTAGTCTCAAAGTACCAAGTTAAAGCAAAAGAACCCAAAGTTTCCTTAAACCTGAATGAACCTGCACATTTTGAAGAATGCTAAGGATTCAGAGTTAAAATCAGAACTAATAAAGAAAGGATCAGGGAATTTCAGAAAATAGTAAGATAGTTAAAGAAAGAAAAAGCCCAAATAGAACAATAGAATGCTCACCAACAAGAAAGGATTCAAGGTTTTAAAAAGAAGAATAAAGAGCAAAGGGTATTTATCAAAGAACTCAGGGAGATAAATTTCAGACTCTATTGGCACAATGTCGTGCTTACCACAAAAATCAAACAGAAAATGCTAAAGCTATTGCTGTGATTATATCCTAAAGGTTACATGGAGATTTGCTACAATCATGATTTAAATGTTTTCCAGGAAATATGGCAAATCCTACTCATTTTTAGTCAATGAAATGCTAAGACCTTGATCTATTTGACTAAATCAAACTAATTCCTATTTTGTAGAATCAAATATAAATGCTGGCAATATTATGCAATATCGAGCTATTGAGCTGTGACCTATTTTGAGATTGTAGAAGCTCTTTTTGAGTGAAATACCTTAGTATATAGATACTATTCCAATCTAGTCATTAAAGCTATACTAGCTGATGGGATCTGTAAGTTTTATAGATAGTTTAAATAGGCAGAGGAAAGACTAGGTGAATGTTGAAAAATTGGAGATCGAGGGGACCTTTTTGTGAAGCTCATTGTAAAAGGAATTTATGTTCAATTTGACACTTAATAGAAAAGGCATATGGATGGTTAGACCCTCTTTTTCTACTCTGTTATTTCTTTATTCATTTTTGAATTCATTATTCAGATTGCAATGCTTTTTTATTCTTGACTGTTAATTTATATAGTGAAAACTTTACTATAGAGATAATTTTTCAAGTTTTGATATCAAGTTGATAGTCTTGTTTCTTTATGACATTTTGAGACAAGAATTCATGTGAAGTTGACAAATTGAAGACTTCATCTTCCTTTTCTTAATTGGTTTAGTCCATCTATGTGTCCACCTATTATTCATCCAATGGGATATGCTATGTTATGATCTTGATTTTCATGTTATGTTGTAACCTTGAGCCAATTTTCAACCACCCTACTAAGAAAAAAACAAATCATAAAACCTTATAAATACTTTGAAATAATGAATGATGCCCTAGCTTTCCCTCTCACAGTCAAGTGCAACTTTAGGGACTAACATTTTTGGTGCCGTTACCGAGGATGAAGAAACGAAGAGATCTTCCATGGGGAAACGACAAGTTTACATTCAAATCTTGGTGGTGAACAAGATTTTGGACATTATTTAAGACTGTGATTATTCACCTCGCGACTCCTCTGTGGTAATTCTGGCTCCTAAAAGAGAAGTTAAAGGACCTAAAACTCCACTAAATTCTTCATCATTTAATAAGAGACCAGTACCCAAGAAAAATCTAGATCTTGAGCCTGTTGCAGCAGTTCAATTCTAGATCCTGAAAAGTTATTAAGAAAACCTAAAGTTCTTTCCAGTCATTCTTTACTCTTAAAGGAAAAATTATCTTTATAAAGTTCTCAAGAACAATCCTCTGAAATCATCAAAACCCAATTAGATGAAGATGTGAATCCTGAAAGTGAAATTAAACCTGTTATCAAGTCTGATATAGTTTCATTCCCTTCAACTATTTCATAATTAAATCTAGAATAGTGGAAGTTACTTACTGAACTCATTAAACAAGAGTATCTAGACATTTTGCCTATGACTGAAACTTTGAGAGGTCACAACATAGATATTAAGAGAGAACCAGAGACACCTTCGTCATCTATGGGATCTGTCTCATCTGAGGATTTTAGATCACATTATTTTTCTTTTGTGAATCCTTTGTTTCTCAACCATTAGTTGATCATAGTCTAGAAGAAAAATCCTTATCTGCTAAAGATCAAGACTCAGTGACAATACATATAAGTTTTAATACACAAGGGATGCCTTCTCCTTCATCATTACCAAACTTACTCACTCCCAGAGCTCCAAAAATAGCTAATATGGCTGCAGACAGAATGGACGAAATAGTTGCAGCAAGGTATGCTCCCTTGGTTCTTCCACAAGTCATGTATGCCTTTCCACCAAATGATTATATGAGATACTTGCCTAGATTCAATGGAGATGGATCAGTTACTTTTGAAGAGCATTTGAGTTCATTTTATAGTTTTGCAGATAATTTCAATGTAGAGCATGTTGATGTGTGGATGAAACTATTTGTACAAAGTCTAAATGGGGAAGCAAGAAAGTGGTTCAGGAGTTTGCCTCCTAATTCAATAGCTAATATCGTAGCCTTAGATGATGCATTTATTAAACACTGGGCATACAAGAAGGACTTTTTATACTACATCACCGAATTCGGTGCTTTAAGGAGGAAACAAGGTGAATCAATACCTAATTTTACCAAAAGGTTCAACCAGATGTATGGTAAAATTCTAGAGGAGATAAAACCTTCAGAGACATCAGCTAAAATCAATTTTTCCAATGCATTCGATGCCGAATTTTCCTTTTTGCTTAGGGAAAGAAGAACCACTACCCTCAGCCTATGCAAGATGTTGCTATCGAGGTAGAATCAAACATATTAGCAGCAGACAAATTGAAGTCTAGAAGTGAAAGAGACAGGAAAAAGAAAAAGGAAGAATTGCCTTCATCTTCTAATTTGACATCTAATTCTAAACTGGATGAAATGGCTAAGATGTTGAAAACTATGACATATGAAATGGAAAGGTTGAAGATAGAACAAAAACAACCCAATAGACTTGCACAAGAGGGTGGTTACAGAAATCCAAATCAATTCAGGAGACCAAACAATGTACCTCAAATCTTACCAAGAGAAAGAAAAAACCAAGATGACCAAAAGGTGTTACCTCCTTTTCAGAATAATGTAGTAGATGAGGAGGAGGATGAAGATGATACAGAAGAAGACCCTGCAGTTCATTTGAATTATTATGAATCATCTCCTCTACATGTGACACAACAGGATTATGAAGATGCTTTGATTGCAAATCAGTTTGAAGAAGGGGATGAAGATGAGATCGTCCAACAGGAACCTAAAAGGAAAAAATACAATCTCAGCTCTGGTTCAAATGCACCTAAAGTTGGTACACCTATTTCCACAAAGAAGGCCAATGCTCCAGTTAAGACAGGAATTGTCAAAGGTGTTCCCAAGATCCAAGTTGATCAACCATTGAAACAACCCGCCAAGGATAGTACTGTTGACATAAAGGAACGAGATAGAAATGTTTCTTCTTTCAGTTTAGAACAAGAAATCAACAAAATCAATATTTCAATTCCATTATTAGAACTTGTGAAAATAGAACCTTTCAGAAAGACTGTCCTCAAGGCTCTACAGGCTCCAACTCATGTCACCTTTTCAGATACGGTCAATCTAGAGGATGAAAACCCTGCTATAACTATTGGACCTCACATTGAAGATAGAATTGATGCCTCTCCACCTTTTTACATTTCATTAAATATCCATGACAAGATATTGCACAACTTCTTAATGGATTATGGTGCCTCTCATAATGTAATGCCTAAGGTGGTGATGGAAGAATTAGGGTTGGACATTGCTAGACCGTATCATGATCTATATTCTTTTGACTCCAAGAAATTCAAATGCCTTGGAGTTATGAAAGATGTGGTTGTTACTCTTTCCCAATTACCTATGAAAAGTGTGGTATTAGATGTTATCGTGGCTAACACACCCCCAAAATTTGGAATGCTTCTTTCTAGATCTTGGGCTAAGAAGGTAGGTGGTACTCTACATATGGACCTTAGCTATGCAACCATACATGTTTTTGGTGGTGAACAACGGAGATTATACAGAGAAGTTAGATTGGCTTATTTGGTAAGTGATCAAAATAATCCCACTAATCATCCTATATATGTTGTAGAAGATGATCTTGGTTCTTCTATTTTTCATAAGAGTGAGGAAATGGCAGAAGTATCAGTCAGAAATTCAACAACTGCAGTGGGAGACAGTAAAGAAAATTTTGTTTGGAAAATGTATTTTGACGGAGGATGTTCTAAAGAAGGTTCTGTAGTTGTTATTGTCTTCATTTCCCCTTCCAAGGATTTTATCCCCATGTCATATAAACTTGAATTTGACACCACTAATAACATCAATGAGTATGAAGCTTTGTTGTTAGGTTTGAAAGCTGCTAGAGATATGGGAGTAGATAAGTTGTTTGTTTTTGGAGACTCAGAACTTATTATTCACCAGATCAAGAATATATACCAAACCAAATAGAAAAGATTAAAACAATACAGAAATGAGGTGTGGGATTATGTGGATAATTTATTTTCGGCATTTAATATTACTTTTGTGCACGGAAATTTGAATCAGCAAGCCGACTCTTTGGCACTTGCAGCTAGCAACTTTAAAACTCCGATGTTTCCTAATCTGAAATTCGAAGTTGAAGTTAGAAAAAGACCTTCAATACTAGATAATATAAAACATTGGCAGGTTTTTAAAGATGATGAGGAAATTCAAAGATTGTTGAAAACTATTGAAGAGTTTTCCAACATTTCAATTGACGAAGATGACGAAGATGGAGAAGCAGAAATACATGCTACAGAAGTCCTTCAAGATGCAATTGTTGGCCACAAAATCATTGAACTGAAGACAAACCATCTGCCCAAGGGTTTGGTTCCACTAGAAAGGTTGTTCGATCATAATGATGTTTCCAGGAAGGTTGTTATCCAAACAGAAGAAACTGATGTAGTAGACTGTGACATTAGTCCGGATGAAAATCCCAAGTTGGTAAAAATATCCAGGAAACTGTCACAAAAACAGAAAGAATCATATGTTGAATTAATGAAACATTATTCAGACATTTTTCCATGGTCTTATGAATATCTAAAGATGTTTGATACAGAGATTATTCAACACAAAATTCCTCTGAAACCTGGATCAAAACCTGTTAAACAAAAGTTCAGGAAATTTAATCCTTTATTGTTACCTATAATAGAAAAGGAGTTGAAAAGGTTGCAGGAAGAAAAAATCATAGTGCCACTGAGATATTCAGAATGGGTAGCCAACCTTGTACCTGTCATAAAAAAGAACGAAGAGATAAGGCTCTGTGTAGACTTAAAGAATCTAAATAGGTGCTCTCTGAAAGACAATTATCCATTACCAAAAATGGATTATATCTTAAAAAGAGTTGTCGACGCAAAGATAATTTCTATGCTTGATGGATATTCAGGGTACAATCAAATATCAGTAATGGAAGAGGACAAAAAGAAAACATCTTTTACCACTCCTTGGGGCACCTTTATGTACGAAAAGATGCCTTTCGAATTGATGAATGCAGGAGCCACATTTCAAAGGGATATGGACATCGCTTTCATTGGGGAGAAAGACAGTTTTGTGTTTATTTACCTTGATGAAATCACTATATTTTTGGCATCCGATGAAGAACATTTACAGCACTTGAAGTAGACCTTTGAGAAATGCAGGAGGTAGGACATATCACTTAATCCCAAAAAATCACATTTTTCCATGGAGGAAGGAAATCTCTAGGACACATCATTTCACCTGAAGGTATTAAAATAGATCTGGAAAGAGTAAAGGCTATTCAAAAAATCGACAGTCCGAGAAATAAAAATTCTATTCAGTCATTCATTGGTAAAATTAATTTTTTAAGGAGGTTTATACCTAACTTTGCAAAAATTGTCAAGTACATCACTGATATGTTGAAAAATGATGCAAAAATTAAGTGGATACCAGAGGCGAGAGAATCCTTTGAAAGGATCAAACAGGCTATCGTTCAAGCCCCTGTTCTAATTAGCCCAGATTACTCCAAAGAATTCATGATTTTTTCATTTGCATCAAAGAATACCATAGTTGTTGTTCTTCTGCAGAGAAATGAGAAAGGATACGAGAAACCTATCTCCTTATTTAGCAAAACCCTCAGAGACTCTGAATTGAAGTATGACTTAATAGAAAAATAGGCCTATGCCTTGGTAAAGGCTTTAAAATCCTTCAGAGTATATGTTCTTCAATCTAAAATTACAGCTTATGTCCCAAGCAGTACATTCAAAGAAATATTGGTTCAGCCTGATTGTGAAGGAAAGCTAGGGGAATGGATAACCAAAATCTTGGAATATGATCTCACCATAAATCCTACTCAGTTGATAAAAGGGAAAGGCCTCGCCAAATTAATGTCAGAATCTAATTGCAAAGAAGTTGGGTTATACCATCTTTCATACATGACACATGACTCTTCTTTCCAGATTGAAGAAATAAATTCACAGATAAACAACAAGTATGTTTATTCAAAATGGTACAAATATATCGTACTTTTTCTGTTGAATTTTCAATCTCCCCCAGAGTTGGATAAATAAAAATTTAGATCATTAAAGTTGAGAGTTGTAAAGTACTGTATTTTTTATCAGACCTTGTTCTGGAAAGACCCTAACAGTGTTTTGTTGAGGTGTGTGGATGAAAAGGAAGCTAAACAAATATTTCATGATCTACATCATGGTGTCAGTAGAGGCCATCATCATTGGAAGGCTATTGCCTTCAAGATTCTTAGAGCAGGCTATTACTGGCCAGTTCTATTCTCGAATATTTTTGCTCAGGTCAAGGCATGTGAACCTTGTCAGAAATTTGCTAGAAAGCAGAAACTTATATCTCTGCCTCTGAAACCAATCATTGCCCATGGACCATTTCAACAGTGGGGATTGGATTTCATAGGAGAGATTAATCCATCATCCTCAGGACAACATAGATGGATTCTTACCGCCACATATTATTTTACGAAGTGGATTGAAGCAATTCCGACTCAGAATACAATAGATAAGGTAATCATGGAATTTCTAGAACGATATATTTTTTCCAGGTTTGGTTGTCCTAATTTCCAGGTTTGGTTGTCCTAAAAAACTGGTCATTGATAATGCACAAGATTTTAAATCAAATTCCATGATTGAATTCTGTAAAAAGTATAGTATCAAATTGGTTCATTCTACCCCCTACTACCCCCAAGGGAACGGATTGGCAAAATCTTCCAATAAAACTCTGATAAGGATTATAAAAAAATTACTAACATAAAATAAAAAATCATGGGATTCCAAGTTAAAGTTTTCCCTTTGGGTTGATCGTATCAGTAACAAGAAGTATATTGGGACATATCCTTCCAGATGGTATATGGGACAGAAGAAATTCTTCCAACTCAATTGGCCCTGCCAGTCTTAAAGTTTCTACAAGAAGAACTAGAGGAACCCAATGATGTCCAAAGAAGAATTTTTCGGATGATTGAAGTTCAGCAGGTCAGAGAACAGGTTAATCAGAAAGCTATTGCTCATCAGAGAAAAATCAAGGCTACATTCGATAAGGGAACTAACAAAGATGTTTTCAATGAATGGGATTTAGTGTTAAGATGGGATGCCAGGAGAGAGGATAAAGAAAAACATGGAAAGTTTGATAACCTATGGTATGGTCCTTTTAGGATAGCCAAGGTAATGAACAATAAAACTTTTTTCCTGCATAATTTAGATAACACTAAAATTTTTGGGGGCCCAGCGAATGGGAGTTTCTTGAAGCACTATTTTCTCTAAGGGCTCATTAGGTTTCAGTTAGTACAATAGGTTTTCCTTTCAATAAAGACTCCATATACCCAATGGACTTGTTTTTACAGTTATGCTGAGAATAAAAGACTGACAGTTGTAGGGGAATCAGTGAATCAAAGATAAAGGAAAGGCATTGGTCTGTAGTTCTTGGAGTTTATTATCAAAACTCCATCCCTATAAGGAGCCAGTGTTAGTCTCTAATTTTGTCTTGGTTTAGTGAGAAACCCTTATCCTAAACCCTTCTTACCTACACTTCATTTTCTATTTCCAGTTGACTTCGATTTTTGTTTTTAGTGTCTTATGGTTTGCATTACAGTTTTTGGATAGTTTATTTAAGTTTGATTTTGAAAGACATGGTTTTAAAATGAGGTGTCGCCTTATAAGCCAGTTTGAATTTCAAACTTTCAAATTTTGCTAAGTCATTAATAGCGCTACGGGAATAAGGCTATTCTCGTAGCGCCAAAATAATCATGCCTTGATACGTGTCTGCCATCCAGATTTCATTATGATGACACGAATCATGGATTGAGAGTTCACATGCATCCACAAAATCTTGGAATCATTTACTGATTCAAACCGTTTCATAATCCGATTGTTGTGTACTTGCGCAAGACTCATTTTAAATCACCCAATTCTCAATGATCGTTATACTATACCTATTTGATTTTGTTGAATTTAGGAACAGGTATTTGCTCAAAGGAACGGTATACACTAACAGATTACAGGTGGCAAAATTTGGAACCTAAGGGCGCTAGTTACAGAATTGTGTTTTGATGGCGCCAAAGAGGAGCAGATAGGTAGTCAAAATAGAACTAGAAGGTGTCGAACTTCCTGAAGCCTATCCTCAAATGGCTCAAAGGTTCAAACATGCTGGGTGGTTTGAATTCCTTACCACTTTTCAAGGTTATGAAGAGCAAGTCTCCATGGAGTTCTCTCTGAATTTTGATGGTCACGAGGTGGAGATCGGTAAGATGT
>SNQJ01S0282188.1:0-11269 GCA_010110895.2 Picea sitchensis
ATGTTGATGACATGTTGTTGGTAGGAAATAACATGGATGTTATCAAGGAGGTGAAATCGCAGCTATCCTCCAAATTTGACATGAAGGATCTCGGTGTTGCTAACTTCATTCTGGGAATGGAAATGAAAAGAGATCGTGCAAACAGGAAAATATGGTTGAATTAGAGAAAATATGTTGAGACAATATTGCAGAGGTTTTATATGCATGGAAGTAAACCGGTCAAGGTCCCTATTCCTATAGGTGTAAATTTATCTGCAGATCAGTGTCCCAAGACACGGGAAGAAGAAGAGGGCATGTCCCATGTTCCGTATGCCAGTGCAGTTGGCAGTTTGATGTATGCAATGGTTTGTACTAGACCGGACATTGCACATGTAGTGGGAGTTTTGGGCAGGTATATGTCAAAACTAGGGAAGGATCATTGGACAAGTAAAGAGGGTCTTCATGTATTTGTGTGGCATTACCAATTATGGATTGTGCTACCAAGGAAGACCAGGATTGGACAGAGTGGTGGACATACATGGATTTTTTGATGCAGATTGGGTTGGAGATATAGATCGCAGAAGATATACAAGTGGGTATGTGTTTAGCCTATTTGGAGGAGAAAACAGTTGGATGAGAAAAATACAAGTTGTAGTGGCACTCTCAACTACAGGGCAGCCACTCATGCAAGCAAGGAAGAAGTATGGTTACAGAGATTGTGTTCAGGTATTGGGTTGGTACAACAAGCAGTGAGATTAGATTGTGACAGTCAAAGTGAAATATTCCTGGCAAGGAACCCATCTTATCATTCGAAGACAAAGCATATTGATGTTCAGTATCACTTTGTGAGTGACATGGTTGAGGAAAAGAAGGTGTTGCTAGAAAAGGTTGACACTTTGAAGAATGTTGTAGGTTCATTGACAAAGTCTGTAAGCACAGAAAAGTTCTCCTGGTGTAGAGTAACAATGGGCATTGTTGCCTTGGATTGTTGAGTATATAATATTGGGACCCCTGGATGCAAAGAAAACAACAAGTGGGAGAATGTTGGGTATGTGTTATATTCTTTGCATGTGTGTGTGTGGGMACGTCGGATTCGACAATTGCGTCTGGYGATCCCTCGTAGTAGTGCTTTTTTTGTGTCATGTGCATTGGGCGCTTTCCTAGGGGGGTCCCCGAGGGGGGCAGGTATGCCCCCCCCTGGTTACGCGCACCGTTCGGCACCGAGTGGTAGCCCGGGGCAGCACCCCAAAAAAAWTTTGGGCGGTTTTTGCTATTTTTAGCGGTTTACTAAATTAATCCCGGATTAAGGGATTAGGGTTTTGGTATCTATGTCCCGGTTGAGGGTTTCCGGTATAAAATATCTGTGTATGAGCCATTGATTAAATTTTGTTTTTCTTAAGAATCTATATGCATTGCTTTACTTCACAGGTTTAAAACTTACACGAACTGTGTTTTCACTTCCCTTGCAATCAACTTATCCCTAGATTTATTGTCCAAGCAATCCTCTGGCTTTACCCCACTAGTAGGAAATCCTATGATTTTTGCTATGAGGTCCACGTCTATGGGGACTGGCCTATCCATCCACATGTACCCTAGTCAATAATTTTTTTACACACAGTCCCATATTTTTACCATGCCCAAAATGCGGTAAGGCCAATAGATTCATCACACCCGAATTGTAGAGACTTGTAACCCACTACGCGGGCTCCAGAATAGGTTTCCCTAGGGGTCCTACCTCCCCTCTGTCCTCCAAGTATGCTTCCTGTGCGAAGTCTATAAACTTTTTTGTGTCAGTTATGTCGTGGTTTGCATACTTCAGCTTTGGTACCTTCCCTAACATGTTTTCCACTGCGACTACAATGTCTCGAAGATGGGGTAATGTAATTTCCACCGCGCTTGGTGTTTTCCTCTTTTGACCTGCGGCTAAGGTTTCTTCTATGGCTTCGTCCTCAATTTCTTCTTCTTCCTCTCCCTCCATTTCCTTTTGACCTGTCATGTCTTCAACTAGGACTTTGCCTACGCTGGATTTTTTCTTCTTTTTGTCCTTTTCCCTTGTTATTGCAGGGTTTTCAGAACTAGGGTTCACGTTTCCATTAGGGTTTTCTATGCTTGGACCCGCTTGCACATGTTATGTCATTGATAATTCTTACTCTACTCTGGTGGGACTGATTGATTCAATCTCAAATGTTGTTATGTCCTCTAGTTCCACAAAATGCTCTGGTTCTTCCATTTGTTCCTTCTTCCTGTTGGACTGTCGGGTTACTCACACAAATCGACTAGGAGTGCCAACTTTCATGGGTTCCATCGAACTATTCATGCGCTCAATCGATTGACTTATCCTCTTGCTCTATCACCCTTTGCTCGCGCTCTCAAGTGATTGGTTGCTCAAAATTCACTAAGTGTCGAACTTGCCCATGTTTTTCCCTTTTTATAGACCCAATCATTAATGTTCTGTCTTATTTTTCACTTTTTCTGGTCATTTGCGCAATGTCTAACTTTCTTGCACGTAGTATTCCAAATTATATCGCACCAGTTGTTGTGCGATGTCATTCCTTAATCACTTATTCCTTGTAATTACTTATTTTTTCCTTTTTCTTTATTTTTTTGTTTTTATCTTCCTTTTTCTTCTTTTAGATCCTACTATTTACAATATGTACAAGTATACTTACTATGCTACAACTATTGAGAGTTATTAGGTCGATTGTCCCTATACAGTTTTAGTCGAATACCATTCACCATTCCTTGCACTTCCTTTCTTTTTAAGTCTTACAATTTGTTGAGTGCTCAACACACCCTAAAAGATTTTATGAAATTCTATCACTTTTGGGTACCACTTGTTTTCTTTGTTTTGTTGTCTAAATTGATTCCACTGTTGAGGGATTGTTAATTTTGTTTTCATGTATTTTAATTGATCAAAGTGAATTTGTTTGAACCTATCAATGTGAAAACCTTTGGGTATGAAAGAACTTGGCATTCTAACTAAGAATCTGCAGCTAAAATTGTGACTAGCGCGCCTGTGTTTAGCGTTGGAAAAATCCAAGCAGGTAAAATGACCATACAATAACAATAATCGTCGATCGTCGATGCACCATCGGCATCGGTAAAAGGCAGAGTAAGTTTTTGTTAGTTATTCTCCATGAAGATTCAGGATATAGTCGATTCACATCGGCGTCGACGAAATACGAGAGGGATAAACATTGACAAGAGCCATAACAAACCCCCGATAATCGATGACGGATGCATTGGTTCGGGGTCGGTAAAATCTCAAAGGGTTAAATCATTGAAAATTTTTGCATTGACACATCGTCGATCGCCAATCCCCGACGCACTTTCGGTATCGAAAAATTTCGAGAGTTAATCCAGGAGCACTTGGTTAATCTTATCGCCAACCGCCGATCCTTTATACTTTTCGGCGTCAGAAGGGTAGCATCTGTTGTTAAAAATATTAGCTAAGGAAAATTCTCCAATTCTGAATAACATGATTAAACAAAGATGCCAATTTTAAGTGTGACATGTCTTTGTCACGTAGGTATTTTGTATAGTCTAGTTTCATCCCGAGTCACCTTAAGATTCCATGTGTCTTAGTCACACGTCCTGAGTAAGATTTGTCATGTCATCTCTGTATGACAAGATGGATCAATGTCGAAGCTTTTTCCAGGAGGTATCAATGAACAATGTTTAAAGAGAATCCTTGACTCTTGATCCACCAGTTAGATTAGCGAAACGATGGGATGTTTTCAGCACGAGATACAATCGGATTATGTCATTTAATAGGCCAGTTAATGTTTCTCCCCTCATACATTGTTACTTCATGCGTCGATTGAACAACGAGAATTTGAAATTGCTGATAGGCCACGTTATAGCTCATGCTAGCACCGCCGACCTACAATCAAATTTAATTTTAAACATAATGAAGATCTGGCAGCAAATTTTGTAGAAACGCACTCCTATCCCGAATTGAATAGCTGATGAGACAAGGTAAGTTTATCTTTATTTAAATCACGAAAACAGCTTTGACACTTCCATTCTGCACAGAAGTTTCCATTTCCATAGCATTCAAAGAAGAGAAGCGAGTGTCTCAAGACTGTGTTGATTCTCAGACCATCAAAACCAGGTTAAGCTAGCAACTGAGGTATGTGTTAAATTTTATCAGTTCGAAGGTCGTAATTTGTTATATATCAGCATTTGATATTTTACACAGTGTCTAACTATGTTCTAGCTGTAGGAAAAAATGCCTCCAAGAAAGCCAACGACCAGACTCTCACCGAGGGCACCTAAGTTAAAGGAGGTAGAAATTGGTGAGGGTTCTTCTCTCGGCACTGCGAGGCAGTTGGAATATGCTCCCAAGGCAAAGTTTGTCATTAAAACATCGACGAAGAAGGCGTTCATTCCACCTCCCGTGTTTGGCGATATGGAAGTAGACATTGGGTCAAAAATAATGCTCCCATAATGGGGAGATATATTCAACAGAATCAACTAGGAAGATTACCCGGAGTGTATCCCACACAACGACCCGGATGTAAGGGTGCTTGAAGACCAGGTGTTCCCGAATATCTAGCGGTCGTTCTTGCACATGGTAGCCTGCCGAACTCCAATTTTCCCATGCATTGAGATTTTGAGTTGGCTAATTGATCATACAGATGCTCATAAGTGCCTCATTAACGACGAGAACAGTGGATGTGTCGAAGTTTTTATCCCAACAAAGGTTCAGAAGTACTATAAAATCAGGGACTCGGAGGAGCGGTTGAACACAAACTTCATGTTCAGGTTCTATGAGTTACATGACCAGTTAATTAATGGCTTTCTAGTGGAAAGAAGACAAGAAATTTACAAACTGGAGCAATGACTGGTATGAGACAGTGAACCTCAGGGAGCCATATATATACTTGATATCTCTAATCTGTCGACTGTATGGAGAAAAGGACTGCTCCAAGTTCTCGGAAGCATGGACAACTGGGGAGCAATTATCTCCAAGCAATTGAGCATCAGTGTACAGCAGGATCAGATGTCGAAAGAAGGAGAAGAACTTGCTTTTCACATGGTCTCGTATCTGCTAGATGTAATCTGTGCGAGGAATGTATTCGTTGGGATGAGTTTGAGTTGGCACGTTGTAGAACTGCCAGTTCATGTCTTCAGCATCTTATGGGAGAACAGGTACAAAAAATCTTATGCCCTTATTTGCGATGAATTCATCGCCCAGGTTTATTTCATCATTTTTAAAAGGGAATGCCCAAGGTTGTCTGTAGTAGCCAAGAAAATGATCTCGAAGGTAGGCCACTGTTATCTAGATGAACACACAACCTATATCAGAGTGTTCAGGGCCACCAGAGCACCACATTTTCTCCCTTATCACTTCCCAAACTAGCTCATTGTAGGAGAAATATGTTATCAGACTATCCTACAAGGATATAACACCACTTTGGTCAAGGACAGGAAACGAGATTTTATACCCTACGGCTTCCATGTGGGGTTTCATATAATGAAGGACACTACTCAAGCCAAACAATAAGGTTTGATTTAGCTCGAATTCAGGTTCCCGACAGGCCGGTTTCACAAGCACGACCCTAAAGGCCTAGTCCTCCAACACGTTTCACAAGTATCCTCCTGTTGGCCATACGTGCATTACAAGTTTGAGGATGATACTTTTACAAAATGCACTCAGGACTGAGAGGACGTATTACAAAGGAAATCCAACCTGAACATGAGTAGGTTCAAAGCTATGAGCATGGATGAGCAGGTTGAGACAATAGAGCAATCGACTCAAGAAGCTCTTAGTGTTAGAGAAGAAATCAGAGAAGCAGCGACCATAAAGGCACAAAGGAAAGGGTTGTTGTTACTAGAAGGAACCCAGAGAGTCATCGACCAGTTAGAGAATGATCCTCAAATAATAGAAATGATGAGGATCCCCTCGGACGACCCAATCACAATCAGAGAGGATCCAAGTGGCTTAGATTCAATACAACTAGAGTTCCATCACAGATCTAGAAAACCCTAGAGTTCCATCACCATAGATTAGATCATTGGTGACCTTTCCAACCAAGCCTAATGTTTCAAGAACGCTAGCTGAAATAGGTGTGCCAAACCCCATGTTTGATCTAATAACTATCTATGATGATGAACAAAGTTCAGAGGTCTCCCTGGTAACTCTGGTATCGATTACATAGGAGAAGGAACCTGAGAAAACATTTTCCCCAAGTCTCGATGCTTCAGTTCAAAACCTTCCGCGGAGCGACCATGAGGTCGAAAGTGCCTTAGACACCGAGTTTCTCGACCTGTCGGAGACCCCAAAAGACAACTCGAGGGATGAGCTAGGATTGAGTGGTCAAAAAGAGGAATTTCAACAATAAGAGATCGACACCTCAACAGTCAATTACCAAGTAAGTATTGAACCTATCACTGATTCTTCAATTTTGGCCAATACCTCGCCAATCGATGAACAACAAACTGAGGTCGAACCATCAAAGCATATGAAAGAAGTCGAGGAACCAATCCTAGAATAGATACACATAGTAGGGAGCTTGGGCAACACTCTAACCTGGGGAGAACAACAAATCCCTGAGCTTGTTGATGAGGTCATTGATAAACATGAAATCGCTTATGACAGGAAGAGGAAAGATATCATGAAGAGGACCACCAAGAAGAGAAGACTCATGCTATATAGCTCAATTCTCATCACCATGGAGGAGAAGTTGCTTGGTACAGAACATGCAAATATGTCTGAGCTCATCGGTGTAGGGATGGCTATCACGAATGCCACGTTGGATCGAGCAAGGAGAGATGAAAAGGAATTGGTCGTTGCACTAAAGGAGCTAGATCATCTACGCCATTTGGAAAAATATTATCAAGACTGAACACAAGCCATGGTGTTCCTAAAGAGTGAGTTCCAATATGCTTACACAAATTTCACAAGTGAAAGACATATTTTCACTGTAGGTATAGCCGATTTCCAAGAAGATACCTTTATGGCACTGGAAACTTGCAAGGACATGGAGAGATGGTATGAAAAAACATACCAAGCGGTAGAAAGAATTGATTACTTCAGCGCAATGCAAAAGGGTCGAGACGCAGAAGAGCATGGGACTTAAGTGTTAAGGGATAGCATCATTTCTCGGATCAGGAAAGAAATTGAATACTGGGTAAGTATGGCCAAGGAACCTCAGCGGGAGATACAAAATAAGTGGGTTGGGTGCAAAAAAAGCTGGGAAAATATCAATCGAGAGATGAAAGGAATTTGCCTCCCATAATTCGGCATACTTGAAGACATTGTCAACCTGCATGACATAGTCAAGTGACATGTAGAATAAGACTTGGCATGGACAGCAGAGATCACACAGGTGGAAAGCATGGAACTAGGTCAAATACAACACTTTATGGAACATCCTATCAAGGCTCATGCAGTTCTGCAGTAGTTGAGTGCTAAGACTATCAAATACAGAGAACGAGCAGTAGAAGTGAAAGAAATCCTTTCAGCCCCGATGGATCAGCACAGGTTCCCTTATGCAAACACATGCAAGGATCTCTTCTTCAAGTGGTCAGAATATAAGAAGATTCATCCACTCCAGTAGAAAAACGAGATGATTCCCAGAGAACAAAGATATCAAGCGCCACGTGGTGATATTTTGTTTTACTTAACTTAAACTTGTAGCATCTATTTTTAGTTAGTGATTCTTTATAAATAAAGGGATTGACCTTTTAGAAAGGGTCGATGGTTTTGGGAAAAGACCCTCTTTTTTGGAATTGTAAACTATTTCTGAACAACCTTAATTGAGAAGTCCTTTTTAGGACTAGAGACAAAATTCTGTTTTTTTTTCATCAAAGACATTATGTGATTGGATTGAAGAGGAATTACTTCCAACTTTATTTTAGTAATTGATGTTGTTACGAGTAAGAGTTTCTGAATCTATTGATAAGTTATATGTTTCAATATTTTTGCAGTTCTTTTGTTCTTAACGATGGAAAGCAAATCGTTGTGTTAATGTGTGGTCAATGTTAGAGCCAAGGAAACTATTTTTCTTGCCACCATCTTATTACATGCGTATTTTTCTTATGATAATTGTATCCCAATCAATGATGAAATACCAGAAATTTAATGTATTAGTACTAGGCTTGTAATAGGTGTGAATATCTTTGTCTACATGCTTGAGCGCAAGGGTTATCCCAAGCTCAGCCTTCTTCAGTAGTTAATAATCCCTTCTACTAATTGGTTTATACCATCACACATCATTTTATCAGACTCATCTAATAAAAGAAAAGATAAAAAAAAAAGAACGTTTAAACTGAAGGAGGAACTTTCATAGGAAGATATCATGTCAATCACAGTGTAAAGCCCATCGATAAATTATCTAGATCGAAATACTTGGAGAACCATTCCACCATCAAACATTGCAAAGTCTAATTGGGCCTCTAAGGCGGGTTTGGTTCTAAGTTTCCCTGGGTGTTATAAGTATTTATTGTCATAGAGGAGAACCATATCTCCTTCCTTAAACTTCTTCTTCTTGATATGTCTGTAATACCATGCTTTATCCTTTACCTTATGTACCTCTTGATTATGTCTTCTTCTAATTCCATCATTTGAGACAATCTTTCTTATGCTACACCATTTTCTGTCATGTCTATGATTGATGCAATGTGCAGACTTGGCATTAAATAATCTAAGGGAACTACTGCCTCTTGTCCATATACCAATCTAAAGGGTGTTTGTCCTATTAATTTCTTACAGGTAGTTCCATAAGCCCAAAGTACTATTGGTACCTTCAAATCTAAATCATCTCTATTAACATTACAAATATTTGTCAAGGCATTCTCCAAAATATTGTTGAAGGCTTCTATTGTGACATTTACTTTAGGGTGGTAAGGAGTACTCTTTCGATGGTATATATTAAACTCTTAAATCATTGTCTCAATTGTATTGTTGATGAAGTGGGTCCCCTGATCACTCATCAATATCCTTGGACATTCAAATCTTTTCACTACATTCTCAAATAAAAAATGTGTTGCAGTCTATGCGCTGCAATCCTTTATTGGTGATGCATATTCCCATATGGCTAAGTATTTTGTTGTTGTAATAATGTATCTAGATCCTAATCTTTTTGCTTGTGGATTAATTGGTCCTACAAAATCTATTGCCCATTTATCGAACACTTGTAAAGTAACTTGTGGTTTCAGTGGTATCACATCCCTCCTAGATGGCTTCCCAACTCTTTGACAAATATCACACTCCTAACAGTATTATTTTGAATCCTTGTGAACTGTGGGCCACCATAATCCTGCACGAAATACCTTCTGCGTGGTATTTTTTCCTGCATAGTGTCCTCCTACAATTCCTTCATGTGCTTCTGCCAAAATAATTGGTCTTTCATGCTCCATTACACATCTCCTAAATATGTTATTTACTCCAAGTTAGTATAAATGACCTACAATCAACTGATAATCTGTAGCTCTGACCACCAAATTTTTCTTTTGCGCAGTTGTAAATTCTCTTGGTGCAAATCCTATACTCAAAAACTCAATAATGTCAGCAAAATATTCATCTGCAGTTTGTACTTAAAACAATTGTGCATCTGGAAAGTTTTCTTCCAAGTTATTGGGTTCTTCTCCATTTGTTATCCTGGACAAGTGATCTGGTCCTACATTCAATCTTCCAGGCTTCACCACAAATTCAAAGTCAAATTCATGAAATAGTAACAGCCATCTGCATATCCTTCTCTCCAACACTGCCTTATTAACTAAGTATCTCAGAGCTGAATGATCTGTAAACATTTTAAAGTGTTGTCCCAACAAATAATGTCTATATTTCTACAAAGCATGCACCATTGCTAATCCTTCTCTTTCTGTAGTGTTGTAGTTATGTTATGAATCTGACAATTTTCTACTTAAAAATGCAATAGGATGATCTATATCACCTTCTCTTGGTTGTGTTAATATTTCTCCTAATGCTATTGCACATGCATTTACATGCACATGAAATTATTTAGCCCAATTTGGAAATACTAAAATCAACGCAGTAACCATATTCTCCTTCAAAATATCCATACTCTTTTGGAATTCATCATTCCACTGGTACTTTGTATCCTTCTTCAAGAGCTTCTCCATTGGTGTGGTGATATGTTCATATCCCCTAATGAATTTTCTATAATACCCTATATGGCCCAATGTACTCTTCAATTGACACACTGACTTTGGTGGTGGTAAGTGATCCGGATTTTATGAGCAGAATGAAATGAATACAAATTATTAATAGGTGCTTAACACAAAATAACAGAGATACAGTAAAACTGGTTTTCTATTCAATAACGAAATAAGCTGAAACTGTAAAATGCAGCAGAAACAAGCTTGTTGGAATGGTGGCGGCTTATCTCTGAGAAGAGATGTGATGGCAGCGCACATTCACAAGAATAAGGTTACAATGAGGCTTTGAAGGCCTTTTTACAATAAGAAAGAATGCCAAAAACCCTAGACATCCAAAAACCTAACCCTAGGAGATGAAGCACCAAAAGTCATGTGGGCCTTGTTTGGGTAAGTTGGTACATCAACTTCCCGGGGTCGTAACTTTTGCATACGATCTTCATTTTAGGCGTGTTATAGCCCGTTGGAAAGGTATCGTCAAGGAGATTCATTTTTGGGGCTCAATCATGCCTTTGACTATCATTGTGGATCTCAATCCCAAAAAACCTTCATTTGGGCCCTCAAAATGGCCCCGAAACTTAAAACTACTAAAAATAGTAAATTGTCAAAATTGTCAGAAAACTGTTTTGAGCCAGTTGGAAAAGGTGGGTGGCCACTGATATCCATCTCGATCAATCCTCCCTCCTTAGGAAGCAATGGTATCCATTGCATTGAGTTCCCCCATCAGATGAGGAAATTTCTGCTGAATTTGGCCCCGGGTGAGCCACTTGCCTTGGTGCAGGAGCTGCCCTGCTTTGACAACTCGATAAAGTTGGATCCTTTGTTGTCGAGTCCCCTTGATCTGTCTATCCACAATATGATCATTGGATTCTTGTTGTATGCAATCGGGGTTGAGCTCTGTTGGTTTCATCTATTCTGCTACTTTTGAGGTGTCCAATAATGGTGGGAAATAAGGGCGAAGGAGATCGACGTTGAACACTGGGTCCAAGTCAAGGAAAGGAGGAATGGTGCGCTCAAAACCATTATCCCCCACAGCCTTGGTGATATTGTACGGCCCGTAACAGAGTGGGCAAAGCTTCCGATGGGGTCCTGTAAGGCATTCTTTCTGCAAGTGCAACCAAACTTTGTCGCCCACCTAAAACTTATGCGGCACCCGATGTTGATC
>SNQJ01S0282189.1:0-11147 GCA_010110895.2 Picea sitchensis
ACCAGAGGTGCATGGATTTTGGGGATGTCCAAAGTCTGGTAAATTTCCTGATCAGTCCTATGTCTGCCAGTCTAAGAGCAAGGGGCCGCGCTGAGTGAGCGAAGACGGTCACCTTAGGGATTTCAACTACTTTTTTAACAAATTTTGAGGGGGTTGGCTTGGGGGCTTTAGCATACGATGCAATGAGGGCCTAGAAGGCCTGCAGATCCGAGGACGAGGAACCCAGGGGTGGATCCCCTCCCTTAGAAGGATCAATTAAGTCTAGGACACTCTCGACTATTAAACCCTAAACAAAGATTCACCGTCACGAGAAGAGTCCTCTCACCATGAACAAATATATGCAAATTGTGATTGTTACAACCATTTCCATTGTTATGGAAAGAAATTGAATTAAATTATTTTTTTTATAAGTGGTTAAAGCTTGTTTAGATGACATAGAGTTCAGGGTTAAGCAACTTGCAAATGAGAAAGCTAAGGACATTGAAGGCTACCAAGCTAAAATTTTTAAAATAGGAGGGCCAATCCTTATCCCTCACATACACAAGCTCTTCAATTTAGCAGTCAAGCAAGACTTCCCTAAACCCTAGACGCAAAGCCTCATTGTTCCTATTTTTAAAAATGGGGATAGAAACATTCCCTCTAATTATAGGACCATTATGATTAGACCGATTTTAGCCAAGCTTTATGGAATTATTTTGGAAAAAAACATTAGCCTTTCGCTAGAAAGTCATGGTAAAGGAGCTAAAGGCCAAGCCAGGTTTATGATATATCATTCAACTGTGGACCATATTGTTACCTTTAGGATCATTGCAGAGGAGTTCTGCAATACTAAAACCAATATGTTTTGTTGTTTTGTTGACTTTAGAAAAGCTTTTGACATGGTTCCTAGGAAAAACCTTTGGAATAGGTTGGAAGGGATAAAAGTGATTCTCGAGTTGAGGGATGCTGCAATAAGGATGTATGAAAATGTTATTGCTAAGTTTAAAAACACTAAGGACTGGTCAAAATAGATTAACTGCAATATCAGAGTCAAACAAGGTTGTCGCTTGTCCCCTACCCTTTTTTCCATATACATTGACAAGTTAGAAGATTTCATCGAAAAATCAGGTTGTGCTGGCCCTACTCTCATTGGTATAGTAATCAATATTCTTCTTTATGCTGATGATATCATTATTATGGCAAGGAGTCCCTATGATCTTGAAAACAAACTAAGAATCCTCAAGGATATTTTCTCTAATATGGGTATGACTGTTAATACTGATAAGACTAAGGTCATGATTATTAAATCCAATAAGATCCCTTATGATACCTTCGTATATGACAACAACAACTTGGAGGAAGTGACTTCATACAAATATATTGAAATTGATATTCACCACAAGATCAATTGGAATTATAGCATTGAGAAAAGGATTATTGGGGGATGGAAAGCTTATTATGGGCTTGAAAACAATTGTAAACTAACTGATCTTTGGAGTTGGGATAAGAAGAAACTCCTCTTTGAGACTCTTGTTACACCTGTTATTATTTATGGATGTGAAGTCTGGGGCTGTAGTATCTCTCATGAATCCTGGATAAAGATATAACAAATACAAAAGAATTTCATAACCTATAATCTCAAAATTAAAGGAAATATGCCCTATCCCATCCTCCTCTTACAAACAAGCTTCTCCCCCATTGAGAGCATGGCTATGACTAGATACCTAATGTATAAGAACAAGTTAAACAACATGGAAGACAAGAGGCTTCCTAAAATTTCTTTAAAATCAAGTCATAACCACCATCGACTCAAGTGAGGATGGAATAAAGATGCTCGATCTTAGCTAAACTATTGGGGAATCATGGAAGACACCATTTGCAGAATAAAGATACTATTAAAAAAAACGTCCAATCTAAATTTAAGGAGAAAATGTGGTGTGATAAAGAGTTAGAGGAAAAAATAAAATGAAGGTATTATAAGGATGTAATCAACCCTAATCTAGAAGATCAAAATTATCTATATGTTTTGCCAAGTGTAAAGAAACCAATAAACATTGCTAAGATAAGAACAAATTCTCATGAGCTCCATAGTGAAATTGGGCGTTGGTCAATTCCTAAAATGCTATGGGATGAAAAAGTGTGTCACCTTTGTGACACTAAGAAGGTTGAAGATGAAAATCACTTTCTCTTAGATTGTCCAACCTATACCCATATTAGATCTCAGTTTAAAAATATTTGTCACACTACCAACCTTCCTAACCTCTTAACTCAACAAAAGTATGGTGATCTTGGAAAGCTTCTCTTAATGCTTTTCGAGCACAAAAACAAAATTCTAAAGAATTGCAAGTAATCACTTACCCTCTTAAGGTCCGATAGACCAATTCAGTCTTAGTGGACGTTAATCATCATCATCATCATCATCAATTTAATCAAATTAAAAACTTGGTTATGTTTGTTGTTAATTATGATGATGAAGAGGGACACAACCCAAGGTTTTATAGTAGTGGAACTGTTACTAATATTTATGAAGGGAGGGAACATAATTGTTTCCTTTAAACATTACTTAACAATATTTTTAAATAGGCCCTAACCAAGGAGGGTTTTTTTTCATTATTAAGAGTGGATGTAATATTAAGTTTCCCATGTATATACACATTCTCATGCTTGTTGTTTCACATTATCATGGCTTTTTAATTATATTTATTCATATTTCTTAATAATAAGGAAGTAGCTAGAAACATAATAATGTTTTAATTTTTATTTATTTTTAATTTTTTAGTAATATGATTATTTATAATTTGGTAAATCATAATATATATTTGTTAAAATTATTTATATAATTTTAAGAGAGTGTTGGACTAACATGTGCAATTATATAGGATTGAATACTAAGAAGACATTTACTCACAAACTAAAGATAATGACATTAGTATTTCCATTGTAAAACCATTCAAAGAAGGAAAACATTCATAACACTAAGAGCATTTTATTAGTGTTCAAAAAAATTACATGAAAGTATATCTCATATGAATCATAAAAAACAATCCTCCATGCCCTTTAGAAAGAGTTCATGGACCAATCATGCATTAAACAATGGATCAAATGTCATTATAATTGGGGAGATGTTGAGACGTCACATCACTCATGTATGAGCCATAATCATGTCCATTGGATTATTCAATACAAAAGCACACTATACTTGAAAGTACCTTCTATGAATATGAACTTAAAGTAACTCCTAATGTTGAAATATCTTGACATCACCCTTAAGCACAAACTAGGAAAATATTGAAGGATTTACAAAGCAAAAAAGTATAGGGAATGAGGAGTCATCAAAGTCCATCCCCCCTCAATGAAAACTTACTTCTGAACACCTATCATAGACCAAAGTTGTAAAAACTTGGATTCTACTAGGGTCTTTGTGAAAATGCCAGCAACTTGATCATGTGTTTGACAATAGAGTACATTAAGGATGTGACCTTGAAAAAATTGTTGAATGACATGCATATGTAGCTCAATGTGTATGTTGCATTGATGTAGAATTGGATGTGGAGAAAGTTGAATGACACTTTGACTATCACACCATAGAGTAGTCAAATGATGTTGTTAGAAACTAATCTCAGAAAGGATATGTCGAGGTCAAAGGCCTTCCTAACCTACACAAACTATTGCATGATATTTTAGCTCTAATGATGAAAGAGAAAGGGCATTTTGTTTATTGCAAGAAAAAAATAATAGGTCATGGACTGACGTTGAAAAACTAACTTGCAATGGACTTTTGACCATCAAGCTCATTAACCCAATTCACATTAATAAAACCAACCAAAATAGGAGATCTCTTTGAACACTATTGTATGCCAAATTGAATTGTACCTAAAAAATATTGAAGAATAATATTTGTTACTTTCTAGTGGTTTTTGTATGAATCTTTCATATATTTGGAAATCACATTAATAAAAAAGGAAATGTTAAGCCGAATATGATATAGAACAAAAGGATACCAACTAAATGTTTGTACAAAGTGGAGTCCATATTGGGTGAGATACATACAAGTGGTAGCATGTTTAAATCCAAATTAGAAGATGGGCATGGTTAGTTTACATTCATCCATGTGAATGAAGTGAAGAAGATCACGTGCATACTTAGGTAGAGAAATCTAAATTTCCACCTTTGTTTGCAAAACTTGAAAGCCAAGAAAATATTGTATGGGCTCTTAGTATATCATCTCAAATTGCTTTTCGAGGCCTGACCTCAGATGGTTAAGTAAATTGGGATTGTTACTAGTGAATATCGGGTCATAAACATAGAGTACAAGTATTAGAATTTGGTTGCCTACTCTTTTGGTCAGAGTGACATCTACACAATCCTGGGCCAAGTAAAAATTGGTCCATTTTGTCATATCAATCCCGAGGATCTTGTTTGAAGCCATGAAGGGATTTACTAAGTGGATAGATTAAACTGGCGTCACTTGAATAAACCCTGGAGGTTGTTTTATTTAAAATTAGTCTTGCATATCCCCATGCAAGAAGGTGTACTTTAAATTTATCTAATGGATCTTCCATCAATACGAGGTTGTAAGAGAAAGAACAAGGTGAATAGAGTTCATTTTGGTGATGGGGGAAAATGTCTTAGAATATTCAATGCCTTCTACATGTGAAAAACCTTTGGCAACTACCCGAGCCTTGTGTTTGTCAACCTATGATACACAACATACTTAGTGCCACAAACTCTTTACATTTTACAACTTTTATTCAATGGGGAAGAGGGACTAGGTCCCAAGTGTCATTCAACAATAAGGACCAAAATTCTTCTTTCATTGCTTCCTCCAATTTTGGTTTTCCATATGCTTCTTTAAATGTATCTCAACACTACAAGGAAAATACCAATTGGCATAGGTTTTAGTGAAGGTTTTTAGTGTTATAAGATTAGGAAAAATGAAAAAAAAACGTCCACTAAAGCCTTCACCAATGAAATTAGAGGTTTTTGCGTAAGTTTTCATATGGATGTTTATTACAACTATAAATTATGGGCAGCTGAACCTTTTTTTACTGGTGCACTTCCTATAATAAGGTGCACAATTGTGACATTATTCAATATGCACCAATGCATATTGTATATTATAAAGTAGCATTTATTTATATATGGTTAATCATATGTGCATAATATCCTTACGCATCATGGTAACGGTAATAATAACGACCATGGTAACAATATCTTTCAAGGCAACGATGTTAATGTTGTACTTAGGATCCCTAGTGCACTTATTATAGTTCTTAGCACTATGTATACATACATGTAATAGACACCGATACGCGATATAATCTCACACACATCGATGTCTATATATTGAATATGCACCAATGTGTTTATTTAGATAAAACACACTGGTGCATAACAATGATTCCAGTGCAATGATGCATAAAACATTAAAATACATTGATGCATAACAATTGGCTGAGATGTACTCAACTTCTCTAGTTGGCAATGCAACTACATCCTACCTCTTCCTCATCTAATTGATTGTGATGTATATATTTTAATCGATTTACAATCATCCATGCATGTTTTTTAACAAGTGCTAACATACAAAGAAGAGCCACCCAAATGTTTGATTGACATGGGATTAAGTATGAGTTGTAAGTATATCTCGGAGTATCAAGGGTTAATTAAACAATTTGTAAGTAGTTATGTTGTTTTACTTCCCTTATTTTATAGTTAATGGAACAAAAATAAACATTTAATTATATCTATGCTTTGTCATGGTGTATATAACTTGTAGGAAACAAAGTATGGAGTGGAGCCAATAGAAGATATCTTGAGAGACGACATGAACTATGGTTTCAAAATAATGTGTATTTTTTATGAAGCAATAGTTGCTATGGTACTCTTTTCAATTTACACAATCATGTATATTATACAATAAGTGTAGATATACTCATTACATTTTATTTCTATGTTTCAAAGAATGGGCACACTGTCAAACTCAAGCCAATTGACAAAACATTCCAAAAAATCACCCTTAAGTACAATATCCCATGCAAGCGATGAAGAAATGAGGCATGAAAACAACTTGAGCAACGATAGTAATTTGAGCGATGAATGATGATCATTGCAATTGAATGTTACGAGTTTTATATTTTGGAATGTATGTTTGTGGAAATCAAATATGTTGTTTAATGCAGACATATTGTCCCAATTGGATGACGACATGCTACCGATAACCACAACAATTATTTATTGGCATTTTGAATATCCCAGACTTTTATGTTGTCCCTATATTTTGTATAACAAAGGGTCTCTTATTTGTATACAATAAAATGTATTTCTTATTCTATTGCATTGTCTAGTGTCGTAAAATGTTACGTTGTTGACTAAATATATGGATGATTTGCATTATTACAATGGATAGAGGTGTAATAAGTTGGTATATTTGTTTAAATGATACAACACATTAATGCAATGATTGTATCCAACCATAATAATTAAAATATAAAAATCAATATTATTACAAAAAATATTTGATTCTTTTATGATTATTTGGCATTTTGTTAAAAAAGAAGAAGTTGCATTTGCATATCGGCAAAGTGGAAAAATTTAGCACTGAAACATATCACTACATTATATTCATTTGAATTCAATGATGTGGGTCATACCTACTTACTCACCAGTATGTTTAAATGAGTTTACGCATTGATGCGGAAAACTATAATAAGAGCATCGATGCTCATAACAACAACATAATCACCCTTCCTTCAATGATATTGTTACTACTACCATTATTGTTATTGTTATAGCTATAAGAACTTACGATGTGCAAGAATATATATGCACCGATGGTTTCATTATATCAAGTACGCACCAAGGCTTCATAATATATATAATATGCACCAATGCATAATATTTATTTTTAAATCCTTGGTGCATATGAAGATGTAGTGCATCAATGCATATTATTCATAGAAATTCCTCAATGTTGTCAATATCTAAAATACGCATTGAGGCTTCGAAACTATTTCATACGCATCGATGCTTAATATAGGTGTTCTTGAGGCACTAGTGCATATCAGTAGATATAACATCGTTATGTATTATATATAATTGTCGCATAAGTACGTTATATGGATACAAGTTCATCGATTAAAAAAAACTCACTAAAATTTCCACCTGCCTATAATTTTCAGTTATAGTGGAAATCCAATAAAACCTGCACTACCAATTGTAGAGGTTTTAGTGGAGATTTTTTATAATATTTCCCAATCTTGTAACATTAAAAAACTTCACAAAAACCTCCACTAGAAGGTGTTTTCATTGTAGTGCAAATAACCCTGAAGAGATTGGAGGTTTATGAGACACTTGAGAAATCTTAGCTCCACCTAAGCTTGAAAATGGATCACCTGTTCTATCCATATAATTCAAGTAGAGAATAATTTTCCTCTATCGATTGGAGCAAAAGGAAACACATATGGAAATCTTAGAAAAGAGAGCACACACTTGGAACCCAAAGAAGTCACATGGACATAAGATAATAAGAATGGAAAATAAAATAGAATACCCTTTACAAGATTAGAGCAACAATGTTTACTATAGCACATTAAATCATAGAAATATTAGAAATAGGGCATGCCATTAAACTCCAAAACGAAAATGCTTCTCACCCTCTTTTAAAGACAGAGAAACCATAGTATAAGTAAACCAAAATTCAAAAATAGAACATGCCATGCACTCTCACAAGTGTGAAACACCCAATTCACCAACATCAAAACCAAGAAAAAGCCACATATCAAGCTCCCACATAAGTAAAGATAAGGCAAGAGAGTGAAGGTGAATCTCCAATGTAGACAACATGCCCTCGAAAACCACAACAATAGTTTGGAAAAAATTACACGGGTACATACACTGGGATAAAGCTACAAAGAGGAAATTATATATCACTGACTTGGAAACAATTTGTCTTGGTTGTATATAACTCAATGTCCAAGTGTAAAATGATGCCATGGAGGATAGACCCCATGGAGGAGTTGTCGACCAATTAGGGAACACAATGTCCAAAAAGAAGAGTAATTTTCCAAACATTAACACTCTCTTGTTAAGAGTGGTTGGGTGCTTGGGTTATATCAGATTGCGCCTTGACAATAACATAGAACCGATTCTATATTGTTGCTTACTATAAGCTATCAAATGAGTAGAAATATTGTTATTAAAATAAGATGAATAAGGGCTTCAAACCCCATAATATTGTTGTTGATGTCAATGATGTTATTGATTCAACCTTTGCCAAGCTTGCAACACGTTAAAAACAAATTGTTTGAGGAATTTCTAGATTGAAGTTATGATTCATCTGAGAAAATGGGCAAGGGACTATTGGTGGAAAATTCTACTATTATAGAGGTCTTTCATTTTATCAAATTATTTGAATTACCATTTCATCAAAGTATCTAGATTAATATGTACCATGTGAAAGGTGATACTAGCTAGAAATCCCACTGAAATTGCTTATAGAATATGTATTTCCATTCTCTTCTATGTTGTCATTGTAGAAAGTGTATGAAGCACCTTCATTAGTGACAAATTATGTTTTGCAACAACGTGTAATGTGTAGGGAGCACTTTAGTATGTGGCCACAAAAATCATTTAAATATAAACTGAGGGAAATCCCACTTAGCTCTCCTTTTCTTATATTCAAGTCTCTTGATGGCATACCATTTCCCTTTGGACAAAGCACATATCCTCCTCAAAATCATGCCTTCCTCCTGAGAATTGTACTCCACTCCACACATCTTCCTCATAAAGCTAGTCTCAATTAATTACTATGTATGTAAGATCATAATATGTTTTCATGGAAACACGATTGTCCATGTGTAAGGAGAAGTTACCAGGTGTGAAGCGACATGAAATCAACTTGCACACCCATGTAACAACACCACAAATTAATAAGTATTAAATATATGAGAAGGATAGTGTAACAAGGACATAAAGGGTTTGACCAACAAGAATTCACAATGAATAGAGCCCTTAGTAGAGACAATTTATTATATATTGATTAACCAGAAGGATTGCTTGGGATATAATAATGTAGTAAAATGGTGAATAAGGCCTCTCCTCCACATGCATAATCATCTAAATATTCAATATGAAAGAGTAGCAAGAAAAAGCACAAATCTAAATATCAATCATCTAAATATTCAATATGCAAGAGTAGTGAGAGAAAGCACAAATCTAAATATTAATCATCTAAATATTCAATATGCAAGAATAGCGAGAGAAAGCACAAATCTAAATATTAATCATCTAAATAGTCAATATGCAAGAGTAGAGAGAGACAGCACAAATCTAAATATTCAATATGCAGGTGCAAAAAGAGCAATCAAAAATATAAATATTCAATATGCACATGAGTGATCATAGTCTAGCATCTTAACTTAAATGATAGCCTTGCACCCAGGACTGATTTCCTCATAAAAGTTTCAAATTGTCGTTCTATGCATACCTTTAGTGTTTATGCATGAACACAGTTACCAACTTAACAAGAACCCTCCAAAGTTCTCGTTTTTTTAGAGGTCTCATTTAGTAGTTAATTTTACCCCTGTTTTAAAAAGTGGTGCTATTGGTAACAACTTTTTTTTTCAAGGTTAAAATTACCAATTTTTGCAACCATGGCCTTGATGATATTGTAATGTTGCCGAAAAAACCCTTAAAATAGATCCCTAAATTGAAAAGTTGTGCTAACAACTACACTATTTATTTATTTATTTTTGAGGTTAAAACAACATCTTCTTTGAAACATAACTGGTATAGTTGCAACCAAAACCTTAAAATCAACCCCTAAATCGAAAAGTGGTGCTTCCAGTACCACCCCCCATTTTCTTAAGGATAAAATTGCACGTGTTTCGAAATTGTGGCCCTGACAACTAGGACGCTTGAAATAGAAATCTTAAGACCAACCTTGAATTAAAAAGAGACGCTATTAGTAGCACTCTCTTTTCGAGGGGAGCTTAAAATTGTAATGATTTAGAAGCCATGGTATAAAAACTCAATATTATTGCAAAAAAAATTGTAAAAAAAAAGAAATAAACGGAAAACCTCAACCAAGAAAAAAAATGATTTTTTATAAATAAAAATAAAAAATAAACATTTTAAATTTAAAAAAATATAATTTAAAAAAAATGAAAAAAAAGACTTATTTAAAAACAAAAGCATCGATTAAAGTCAATTTAAAAAATATTACAATGAATATTTACCTGGGATGCATATGGACAATCAATGAATAAGTGAGAAATATTTTCCTCATGAGAATGACACAGAGAACAACGAATGGGTCCACACCAACCCCGTTTAACACCGTTATCCCAAGTAAGTAGTTTATTGTTTAGAACAAGCCAAATAGTGATTTTTCATTTCAACAGAGCACTAATCTTCCAGATTAGGCTCCACCACCATTTTTTTTTATTGGCAAAGAAGTAATCACAACAGATTTTATATCCTAGTTTGGTTGTAAACTCCCTCATCTTTGGATTCTTCAACTAAAACAGGGTGTGAGGGACTTTGTCTTCAAGGGTTATGAAACTGGTGATCATAAGCCTGATATAGTTGCTCCATTCGATGACTTCTTCCCTTAACGGACCTAATGCTTTAATTGATTTATAGCCCAACCTTCCTCTAGGCTGAGGAAAAATAGTCCTTGCATCGCTCAACTTAAAGATGTTTTGGGCCCTCGGAGACTGAATCAAGGAATCAAAGCATTAATATGCATTGTTTACCCTTGGCCATGGATCCTCTCCTAGGCAAACCGACCTCCCATTACCTATTTTCCAAACAGACCATTCTACCACCAAAGGGAAAGTCGAAACCAAATCCTTCCAGACTATTGACCCATTGGATGATTTTCTTGGCTTTATAAACTACTCTTTGATCGACATGTCAGGGAAGTATTTAGGTTGCAAAAATCTTCTACACAAAGAGTTACCTTGTGTTATTCTCCATAAGTTACAACCTGTGAGAGATTAAGTGAACGAGTGGATATTCTTAACCCCCTGCCCCCTAGATCCTTAGGGGTTGTAATAGTCGACCATTTAGCAAGATGGATTCATCCTAAGTTGTGTTTCCCATCCCACAAATACTGGAAGCTAGTTTTTTGTATTTTGATTAGGATCCCTTTCACTTTTGGGATC
>SNQJ01S0282190.1:0-11147 GCA_010110895.2 Picea sitchensis
GAATAAACTCGTACCATTGATATTGGTGGACTAAAGGGATTAGCTTGCAAATGGGACATTGTTGATTGTGACCTAATATTTTTGGTATACTCCATTGATCAGAATCAAACAACTTATAGCTTTCGTGAAAACCAATTGTGATACTTTTATAATCTAAACTTTGTTCCTTTGTTATGAGGTGTTATGAAGTTTCTAGGGTTTTGTTTTGTTGGTTAGAAGTGTCATTCCCTTAACATGCTTTATATAATTAATTTCTTGAGGTGCAAGCTAAGTATAAGTTTTATAGGTGTTATAAGTTTTAGGGATTAGGAGTTGTAGTGGTTATGTCTTATATTATGGGTTATAATGTACCGTGGAAGTGGTTATTTTTGTTGGGATTCATATGGGTTAGGAATGAGATGGGTTATAGGTTTATGGATCAAAGGGTATAGGAATCTACTGTTATTTTAGTTAGATGCAATAGAAGGTGTAAGGATTAGAGATTATATGTCTTTATAGATACCAAGGGTTCTATTAGTTGTTAATGGGATATGGGTTATTGAGATTATAGATGGTATGGGATAGGGAGTGTTAGTATCCTATAATGATAGGAGACCTAATGATTTAGATATGATTGGTGGGTCTCATGATGGAGTTCCTGGTTTGTTGGTCTTCTTGTCTCTTGAAATATTTTTTCCCTAATTATGGTCATTAGGTGATAGGATGGATTATTAGATGAAAGATTTTTGTGTTAAATGTCTTTAAGATGAGCTTTAGACTTATCTTTTCAAAAAGTGATGAGTCTGTACTTTTATTAGAAAAAACTCTAAAATTTCACTTTCGGCGGCTAAGGGCTATTTTTAAAATCATTCTAAGATGGAAAAAGATGTCACTTTTGGTAGGTAAAACAACATGTGCGAGGTGCTCTAAGTTGTCAAAATCATAGAGTCACCTAACAGTCAGACTGTCCCATCAGAATCTCAAACCGCCAATAGTACACAACATCATCATCTCAAGTGCTGCCGAAATTGATTGAAGTGAATCATGATACGATTTGGGCAAGTGATTATTTGTCTGATATGATTATTTGGTGAGATCTATTTAACCCTAAGATATCAAATCCAATCACCATAAGATCGCATCATTCATTTTACCTGATCTATCACATGGTGTCTGTCCTGATCGACTGATGCAATCATCATTATGATCTGATTTTCATTCTATAATTAAGGGTTTGTTATAAAAAAATGTCATCCAAATCTTTCCCCCATATGACACATCCTTCCTCTGTTTGAGTTTTGTTTTTTCCCTCTATCAGCGCCATTGTGTCTGCCCAAACCCAATTTTTGCAAGTATTGATTTGTTTTTTGTAGATGAAGAAGGGAGGAGCTCCGCTCAGGAAGGAGCTCAATGACATAACATATATGGAATCTAACCCTCAGATTTTCCAGATGTTCAGGGATGCATGCTGCTATAGGTTCTGTGAAGAACTCCAAGGGTTTCATCAAGGTGTGGCTGAGGCATTTGCATTGACCTTTGATGGAGACAAGGCTATATTTGGAACAATTGAGGCACAGGTTGATGAAGCAATCGTTGCAGCAACAACAGAGATGCCTAGGACTGGTGAAAGATGGTTCAAGTCAACCACTACCAAAGACATTGAGTTCAAGTCTTATCTCAAGCCTAAAAACAAATGTATTACTTTGAAGAAAGACATCCCTAGATCCTACTTGGAAGAAAAGTGGCAACACTTGATCAAAGCCATCCATGTATACATAACATGTGAAGGGAGATATGGTAGAGTAATGTTCTACCATTTCAAGCTCATGAACCATTTCACAGGTATATGTCCTTTGAATCTTCCCTTCTACCTTCATAGAAGCTTGACAAAAAATGACATAGCAGGTCCAGGCCATACCTAGCAAGGTGCAGGGTAGACTTTCTCATCATAGTCTTATCAAACCCATAATGATTCAAGAATTGCAGAAGAGGGATAAGAGTTGGGAGTATCTTCTTTTTTGGGGTGAATTTGAACCAGAACCCCAGCCCAAAGACAAAAAGAAAACTTTGTTGATGGCGTCCACCCGGGCACCTACCTCAGCAGGTCCCGCGCCTGACCTCCCGTTCATAAGGATCGTTCTATTTCCTCTCTCAAGCCGAAGTGGCTCTTTTGATTCCCACTGGAATCTCTATTAAAATCGACCCACATGATTTTTCACACCTTACAACATTTAGGCCCGGTCCCTTCTCCGTTCACCACAGAAAGTCACAATCGAGTTTCAGGGTTTTCAAAATCCCGATGTCATGACCCTTTGGTTCCCGATTTCCTGATCTCCGCTTTCCCGATATGCTCCCTTTGTGCTTTAGCCCCTCCTGGCTATGCCCCTAGTCATGTGACCTGCCTTTATATGACCGCAGTCATACCTTTTATCGGGATTCGGGGTTTCGAATGTCGAAATACACTAAACCTCTTGTCCACAGAATCCATGATTTCCTGATGCTCGAATTTCCGATGAATGACTTTTCCTTTCGGGAAATTTCCCGACGATCGCGATTGTCGCCACACGTCCTCTAGGGTGGACGGTCCTCGCCGCTTCAGGGTTTTCTTCGTGGAAATTCCCGATGCCTCGTTATGACGATATGACGTCAGCTGGGTCCCATATGGAGCTCTCCTCTTTTCAGAGAATCAGACTTCACGAATCTGAATTGCAAGTCCTCCAGGATTCACGAAATGTCGATCCCCGACTCTCTTCAGATTTCTGACACGCGTCCCAAGTGGATGGAAGGTTCAAATTTACCCTTGGGGTTTCACCAACTGCAAAGCCAAAATACTTTCTTGTGCGAGTCCCGATGACCGAAATGCCGATGGGCTTCCGATCTCGCCCACGTGTCCCAATTGATGGACGAATCCGATCGTCTACGGGGTTTCCAACATGGATTTTCCTGATCCTTTGCTCTTAGAACTTCTGATTTGCCGAGTCCCTAAACTCCAATGGAGTCTTCCCTTTCGAGACTTTTCCCAAGATCTTAGATCTTCACCACGTCTCCTCTCAAGATGGGCGGTCCTGATTCAACCTTGGGATTTCAAGAATTTCGATGCCCCAATGACACAATTCCTTTGTCAACTTAGAACCTCGGTCGCCGAAACGCCGACGGGCTCTCAATGATTGCCACCTGTCTCCTCAAGATGGACGTATCAGATTGATTCCATGATTTTCACTATGAAAATTACCGATCACTCGTCCTCGTGATTCCCGATTTCGCGAATGCCAAAATTCCGATGGCCACGCCTCTCGTCGGAACTTTCCTCCTCCCGTTCACGAAGCTTAAACTCCATGCAAATCCTGGTCAATCCAATGGCTGACGGGTGTCTATGTGAAGATCCGGCGGTCCATGATCTCCTGAGCTTGAACTCCAATGCGATCGTAACCTCCTCGCTTCTTTGGTAGATCTGACGACTGGCGGGATTTCGCTAATCCTCTCCACAAATTTCTGACCGTCGATCTCTTTCCCTTGATGATTTCTACGAAGGAAACCAAGGACTCTTCCCTGGACTTATCCACTTACGCTACGAACTTTCGATGTCCCTCAATGTTTTTCAAAGTCCTTACTTCTCCTGATATTTCTCACAATTTCATGCCTTTAAAGAAGACCCTTGCACGCACTCCTTGTGGAAAATATCCACCCGCTTCAAATGTTGAATACTCCGGCTCTGCGCACACCTACCATAGTAGTCCTTCGAAATTTGGCTCAAGTCCGCAACACTGAGACTCTCCTTGGTCTGCGCACTCCTTGCATAGCGCCTGTGCACTACTGCACTTTGAGGAAATGAGAACAACCACTACCTCTCCTAAGCTTTCAGAGACAACCATCTGAACTCCTTGTCGACGCACTCCCTGCGGACAATTCAACTGCATTCCTTGTAGGAATATTGCTCAGAAAGAGAAACAATTGAAACTCATTCCTTCTTCCTTCCAGACTTCAAACTCAAACCATGAAATCACATACACAACATATAAAAGCAAATGTATACCAGGAAGAAAACATTCATGAGCATATCATTCAACATCAATACACAGAGAATAAACACAAAACCATGAATTTGAATCAACCTCTTTCTATTAATCCAAATATCAGTACATGGGTGTTCCTACACAACTCTCTGCTTCTCTTCTATTCTCCAATGCTTCTAACTATGTTACAACACACAATGAGGGTGTCTATATCCGTTTTCCCTCTACTCCTTCTAATACTGTCTAATCTAATATTCAATTCTACCTACTTACATAAATGCCTTCTACCTACTATGGACGAGAGTGGATCGCTCAAGGTCCTATACAATGCATAAGTATGCCTCTCCTTAACTATCACATTTAAGTTTGGTGCATCCACTCTTCAAAAGTTTTTAAACAATTTAACATATGCTCAAAATGTGTGGTGCTTACCCCACGCTCGCTTGATGTTGACGATGCTCCTGCATCATACTCCCTCGCTTGAAAATTTTCTTGGGCTCCTATCCATGAGATCCTGCATGGTCTGTCCATGCTTCTGAATCTCTGCTTCATTCTCCCAGCTGACATCTTCAACTGGATGGCCCTTCCACTTGACCAAATATTCGAAGTATTCTTTCCTTCTGGTGTTCTTGCCAATTGTTTTGTCTAGTATGCTTTCCATTTGTGGTTTCTCTGCAACTGGCATCTACTTTTTCCACTGGACCTTTGACTGTTCATCACTTGTTCCTACTTCCTTGGCTTTGTATGGGTACAAATTTGAGACATTGAATATCGGAGAAATTCCGATCTCATTGGGTAATTCAATCTCATAAGCATTTGCTCCAAATTTCTTCAAGACCCTACATGGTCCGATTTTCTTCATCTTTAGTTTGTTATATGTCCCTCTTGGGAACCTTTATTTTCTCAAATGTTCCAGAATCAAGTCACCAACCTCAAATTGAAGTTTTCTTCGGTGATGATCTGCTCTACGTTTGTATTTCTGGCTTGAATTCTGCAATCGCTCCTTCACCTGACTGTGAAGTTCCTTCATTGCCTCTGCGAATTCTTCTGCACTAGCACTCCTAGTCTCATTCTGTTATGAATATCTCAACTCAGAAATTCCTCTCGGCTGCATGCCATAGAAAATCTAAAATGGACTCTGCCCTGTGCTTCTGTTTACTGAGTCATTATAAGCAAACTATGCCTGTGGTAATACATTGTCCCACTGGCTGTGGTGTTCCATCACCAAGCTCCTCAACAAGTCTCCTAGACTTCTTTTCACTACTTCTATCTGTCCATCTGTTTGAGGATGATAAGATGAACTAGAAGACAAGTTAGTTCCTAGCTTCTTCCATAATGTCCTCCAGAAATGCCCTATGAACTTCATATCTCTATCTGAAACTATACTCATTGGTAAGACGTGAAGTCGAATGACCTCTTTGAAAAACAGTTTCACAATGTGAGTTGTGTCACTGGTTTTCTAACATGGAATGAAGTGTGCCATTTTGGAAAATCTATCCACCACCACAAAGATTGAATCAACACCTCTTTTTGTTCTTGACAACCCCAATATGAAATCCATGCTAATTTCATCCCACGGCCTTTCTGGTATGGGCAATGGTTGATAAAACCCTGCATTCTTCTTTCTTCCCTTTGAATGCTGGCAAATTTTGCATCGGTCCATGAATCTCTTGACCTCTGCTCGCATTCCTGGCCAAAAATATGACTCATTCAGCTTTGCGAATGTTTTGTCGTGACCGAAATGTCCGGCCAATCCTCCACTATGTTTCTCCTTCAACAAATTCTCCCTCATGGAGCAATTTGGAATACAAAGCTGATTTCCCTTAAACAACAATCCTTCCTGGATCATGTATTATTCCCATTGGATCCTATCTCTGAGAATTGGATTCTCAGCTGCTTCATACACCTCTTGAAAATCTTGATCATCTGCGTACATGTCCCTGAGATCATCAAAGCCCAACGTTTTGAATCGGAACTCCTACAACAACAAACACTTCCTGCTCAAAGCATCATCAACTTTGTTAGTAGTACCAGAAATATGTTTAATCACAAATGTGAAATTCTGCATATACTCAACCCATTTTACATATCTCTGATTCAACTTTTCCTATTGAGTCACAAACTGCAGTGCATGATTGTCACTATATAAGACAAATTCCTTCGGGATCAAATAATGCCTCCATTTCTTCAATGCCTGTATGATAGCATAAAAATCCTTATCATAAGTGGAGTATTTCACTTTCGCTTCATTCAACTTCTCGCTGAAGTATGCTATTGGCCTGTCTTCTTGACTCAAGACTGCCCCTATCATAGATCCACTTGCATCGCACTTTACTTGAAATGTCTTTTGAAAATTAGGCAACACTAGAATTGGTTGTTCCGTAATTTTCCCTTTCAACAGGTTAAAACTCTTCTCAGCCTCTTCTGTCCAGTGAAAAGATTTATGTCTTTTTTTCACTGTATCCATCATTGCTGCACTAATTCCACTGAAATTCCTGATGAACTTTCGGTAGAAACTAGCCAATCCGTGAAAACTTCTCACCTCAAATACGTTCTTCGGTGATGGTCAATTCTTGATCACTTCCACCTTATCTAGATCCATCCTCAATTTATCTGCAGAAATAACAAATCCCAAGTAAATGAGTTCTGTCTTTATGAATGAGGATTTCTTCATGTTTATGAGCAGCCTCTCTTGATGTAATCTTTTCATCACTGTAGCCAAATGCTTCAGATGATCGTCCCTTGTTTTACTGAAAATCAGTATGTCATCCAGATATACAATGAAAATTTTCCCAATGAACTCCTTCAGGACTTCGTTTATCAACCTCATGAAGGTACTTGGCGCATTTGTTAATCCAAATGGCATAACAAGCCATTCATACAACCCTTCATTGGTTTTGAATGTTGTCTTCCACTCATCACCTTCCCTCATGCGAATCTGGTGATATCCTCTTTTCAAATCAATCTTTGAAAAATACTTTGCTCCACTCAAGAAATCCATCAGATCATCCATCCTCGGCAATGGAAATCTATACCTTATGGTTATCTTATTAATGGCTCTTGAATCAGTGCACATCCTCCAGCCTCCATCTTTCTTCGGACTGAGTACTATTGGAACAACACACAGACTCAAGCTCTCCCTGACCAAGCCTTTTTCCAACAACTCCTGGTCTTGTCTTTTTACCTCTTCATTCTCTTGCAACGCCAATCTGTATGCGGCTTTATTTGGTAAACTAGCTCCTAGTATGAGATCAATATGGTGACTCACACTTCTGAACGGTGGCAATGAATGAGGTAATTCGTCCACTACTATGTCAGCGAACTCTTCCAGCAGTTCCTGAATTTCTTCTGGTAGATCATATACTCTTGTGCTAGTCAGAACAATTCTTGGTTTTCTGACCACAAAGAATTGTTGTTCCTCGTTCTTCTTAACCTCTGTAAGAAGTTCCTTCCCACTCATGAGAAGTACAGTGTTGGTTACTTCCAGTTTCACTTCCTTATCTTTGATTGGAAGCAACATATGAGTTCTCCCATTCTTTTCTAGGGTGTATGTGTTCATCTTCCCATCATGAATCACATTTTTGTCATATTGCCATGGTCTACCCAGAAATAAATGACAAACATCCATAGGAATAACATCACAAAGTATCTTATCATTATATCCTCCTATTTTAAACTCAACTAAATATTGTTTAGTGACATTTACCTGATGTCCCTTTTGTAGCCATGAAACTTTATATGGATTCGGATGTTCAATCATTTCCAGCTCTAGCTTTTCCACCATCTCGGTTGAAACGCGATTATCTGTGCTTCCACTGTCCACAATGACCTTGCATACCCTGTCCTTGGTTTTGCAAGCAGTCCTAAAAAGTCTATTTCTCTGGACTGAACTCTTCACTTCTTTTTCGGGTGTCAGAAGAACCTTTCACAACATCAGTGATCTTCCACCTTCAGCATCCTCCGCCTCAACATTTCACCCCTGTGCTTCGACGATGTGAGTTTCTCCACCCTCTTTCTTTTTATTAGGACACTCATAAGAATTGTGCCCATTCTTTCCACATGTGAATCATTTTATCACTCCATCTCTTCCTCTTCCTCTACCTCTAGTATGAGGAAAAGTATTATTATCGGCATATTCTCCTCTCTGCCCAGTATGCTACCCTCTCTGTGAACTTCCACCCCTCTCAGTTTGAGTCTAAGGTTTCTTCCAATCTTCCTTGGGTTTCTGATTTTTATCTTGGGAAACTGCTTTTCCCTTGGCTTGACTTCTGCCTTGGCCTCTCTGACTCTGCTTTCGGCTTAGCTTCTCTTCTTCTTTCAGAGCCATCTGATAAGCATCTTCCACCGTTCGGATGGTAACCATGCTCATATCATCTTGAATGTCATACCTCAGGCCATTCATGTATCTGGCAAATTTTTCATCATCGCTCTCCCGATGACCTACTCTGATGTTCAGCCTGTAGAATTCCTCAGTATATTCCTTTACTGTCATCATCTTCTGTCTCACGTTCTGCATCCTCCTGAACAGAGAAATCTGGTAATCCCTGGGGATGAATTTTTCCTTCATCTTTGCAATCATCCTGTCCCAACTCTTGATCTTCTTCTTTCCCTTGCAGTGTCTGTCATCTTGTAGTTCATCCCACCACAATGTTGCATGTCCCTTTAATCTTGTGACAACATGCTTGAATTTCTTGTCTTCTTCGACATCTTCATAGTCGAAGTATGTGTCCAGAGCTCTAATCCAGTCTAGAAGCTCCTCTGCATCCAAGTTTCCCTCATAAACTGGAATGCCCATTTTCGCCTTTGCACCCATTCTTGCAATAGCTCTGATCAAACGTTCATTTGATGCATCTTCAGCTACAAATTCTTCTTCATGTTCAACCTCAAGTTCACTTTCGTAATCACTAAGATCCCCAACACTGACTATGCGTCTTTGTGCTGTCTCCATGTCTTCGAGTCTGGCTCGTAGATCACGCATCTCTCTCTCCATAACTGGATCAGTCATCTTCCTGCCTCTTCTCCACGGCATTTCCCTCTCCTCTTTGGGATTGGGTGAATGTATATCTCTTCTCCTTGGCGGCATGATGAATTATCTTCCTTCTCTTCTCTGCTATAGAAAGAAAAGAAACTTTCTGCGCTCTGATACCAAGATGATGGCGTCCACCCGGGCACCTACCTCAGCAGGTCCCGTGCCTGACCTCCCGGTCTTAAGGATCGTTCAATTTCCTCTCTCGAGCCGAAGTGGCTCTTTTGATTCCCACTGGAATCTCTATTAAAATCGACCCATAGGATTTTTTGCACCTTACAGCATTTAGGCCCGGTCACTTCTCCGTTCACCACAGAAAGTCACAATCGGGTTTTGGGGTTTTCAAAATCCAGATGTCATGACCCTTTGGTTCCCGATTTCCCAATATCCTCTTTCCCGATATGCTCCCTTTGTGCTTTATCCCCTCTTGACTATGCCCCTAGTCATGTGACCTGCCTTTATATGACCGCAGTCATACCTTTTATAAGTATTCGGGGTTTCGAATGTCAAAATGCACTAAACCTCTTGTCCACAGAATCCCCGATTTCCCGATGCTCGAATTTTCGATGAATGACTTTTCCTTTCGTGAAATTTCCTGACGATCGCAATTGTCACCACACATCCTCTAGGGTGGACGGTCCTCGCCGCTTCGGGGTTTTCTTCATGGAAATTCTTGATGCCTCGTTATGATGAGATGATGTTAGATGGGTCCCATACAGAGCTCTCCTATTTTCAGAGAATCAGACTTCGCGAATCCGAATTGCAAGTCCTCCAGGGTTCATGAAATGTTGATCCCCGACTCTCTTCAGATTTATGACACGCGTCCCAAGTGGATGGATGGTTCAGATTTACCCTTGGGGTTTCGCCAACTGCAAAGCCAAAACACTTTCTTGTGTGAGTCTCGATGACCGAAATTCCAATGGGCTTCCGATCTCGCCCATGTGTCCCAATTGATGGACGGCTCCGTTCATCTACGGGGTTTCGAACATGGATTTTCCCGATCCTTTTCCCTCAGAACTTCCGATTTGCCGAGTCTCGAAACTTCGATGGAGTCTTCCCTTTCGAGACTTTTCCTGAGATCTTAGATATTCACCACGTGTCCTCTCAATATGGGCGGTCCTGATTCAACCTCGGGATTTCGAGACTTTCGATGCCCCGATGACACAATTCCTTTGTCAACTTAGAACCCCAGTCGCCAAAAGGCCGACGGGCTCTCGATGATTTCCACCTGTCTCCTCAAGATGGACAACTTAGATTGATTCCAAGATTTTCACTATGAAAATTCCCGATCACTCGTCCTCGTTATTCCCGATTTCGTGAATGCCAAAATTCCGATGGCCACGCCTCTCGTCAGAACTTTTCTCCTCCCATTCACGAAGCTTAAAATCCGTGCAACTCCTGGTCAATCCAACAGCTGACGGGTGTCTATGTGAATATCTGGTGGTCCACGATCTCCTGATATTGAAATCTGATGCAACCGTAACCTCCTCACTTCTCTGGAAGATCTGATGACTGGCGGGATTTCGCTAATCCTCTCCACAAATTTCTGACCGTCGATCTCTTTCCCTTGATGATTTCTATGAAGGAAACCAAGGACTCTTCCCTGGACTTATCCACTTACGCTACGAACTTTCAATGTCCCTCAATGTTTTTCAAAGGCCTTACTTCTCCTGAGCTTTCTCACAATTTTAGGCCTTTAAAGAAGACCCTTGCACACAGTCCTTGCGGCAAATCTCCACCCGCTTCAAATGTTGAATACTCTGAATCTACGCACACCTACCGCAGTAGTCCTTCGATATTTGGCTCAGGTCCGCAACCCTGAGACTCTCCTTGGCCTGTGCACTCCTTGAACGACACCTATGTACTACTGCACTTTGAGGAAATGAGAACAACCGCTACCTCTCCTGAGATTTCAGAGACAACCCTCTGAACTCCTTGTCGATGCACTCCCTGTGGACAATTCAACTGCACTCCTTGCAGGAATCTTGCTCAGATAGAGAAATAATTGAAACTCATTCCTTCTTCCTTCCAGACTTCAAACTCAAACCATGAAATCACATACACAACATATAAAAGCAAATGTATACCAAGAAGCAAACATTCATGAGCATATCATTCAACATCAATAC
>SNQJ01S0282191.1:610-11147 GCA_010110895.2 Picea sitchensis
ATGGTTTTCCCCCCTCTGGCGAGTCCCTTGTTATACGTGGCGTCAATCTATTTGCCCCGAAGTCCCATCACCATCTGCTATCTGACAGACCTCCATCACCTCTGGACGTCACCTTCCAATTTTTCCAAACTGGTCATGTCCCATAACTGTTGTCAGTCCTTCCCCCTTTTTCACTCATGGAAAGGCCCTTATTACGAATTTTACCTCCAATCCCTAGTCGCCACGTCACCCATCTGTATCTTTTAGCCACCGTCACCTGCCATCTCACCCCCAAATGACCCGTTGTCCATTTATTACTGGATAACCTATCCGTTATCCAGCTGACCTGTCTCTAGCGCCCAAACCGACCCCAGTTTAAATAAAACAATCGTTATTTATCTTACGTTCGCTATTCACCCATCGCACCAGATAAATTCACCACTTACTCCTCCTTTACATTCCGTTTCCCTCATCCATAGTTAGTCACCCCCACTAACGGTGTGTTTATTGCAGGTATTGTTGCAAAAATGGTGCCAAAGTCCAAACAAGCAGAAGGAGAGGAGAATCCGTTTCTCCCACCTCCTGTCGACCTGGACAGGATCCCACTGGTCGACAAAGACCGGTTAATCGCAAATACCAAATGCGATTTTCAATTTCTCAGACCTCCAGTCATGGCTCAGGGAAGTGTTCCTAGACTAGAGTGATGAAATTGGACTCTGGGAGTCCAATTTACGCCTCTACCTCTTCCCTCAGATCCACCATTTTCCCGAGTTTTCTCTCAAGTGTCAAGCTCATTATATCCCTGAGCAAAGAGCCATCATCTCCTCATTTGGATAGATCCTGTTCCTCATCACGCCCGAATCCATAGACTAGATGATGCAAATTCCACCAGCCGACTCTGCGTCCCCCTTCAACCTAGAAATTCTCACCGAATTGTACCAGAAAATGACCTTCCCCCAAAGAGCTCAAATATTCGAGATTTTCCTTCCCTCATCCACTCAATTTCCCTCCACAAATCCTCCTTACCCGTCCTCCATGTTCTCAACTAAGGGAAACCAGATCATCTCCTCCCTTTGTGCTTTGTTAGGATATTATTCCAACCAGTGGGTAGATGAGCCCATTCTAGGTTTTCTATCCATTTTCTCCACTGATGAAAATCCCACCACCCAGTTTGATTTCAGCACATTCTTGGCAGACAATATTCGCGAACAGTTCATGAATTTTGGCACGGAAGGCATGTTCAGATATTCATCAATACTAGCCTACTTGTTCGTCTTCTTCCAGGCGGATAAATTTAGTTTTTCCATGCAAAAGATGGATTAAGATGGTAAACCTTAGGCTTTCATAACATGGACTTCCTTGCTCAAGCACAACTCCATAGAGTACAGTTTTAAGGTGTTCATCGATCAGTTCTACCACCCTATGGTAAGTATGCTGAGCGGCAGGCCCGAGCCTCGAATAAATGACGAAGTCTAGAGAATCCTGCATCTCTCGGACAACACAAAGACCAGGGATTGGTACCTGTATCAAAATCATATCGAGATCAGAGTATATGGGTGCGAATTGGCACCGTATAAGCTGCCCAAGTATTTGCCTATCAGAATCTTCGCTCTAGAATATATAAGGCAGATTATAAATTCAGATGATATTCATTTTGTATTATTGAAGAAAAAGCAGCAGCTTAGAATCAAGGGGCAGATTGGCTCCTTCATCTACAACAGTCATGGCACTGGGGAAGAAGCAGACAGGATGTTGAAATAAATGAAGTTCTTCATGAGCTTCCCATGCCACTATGATCCTTATGGGATCATCTCAAAGATGAGGGTGAAGAACAAGAACATCCCCTATGTTCATGAAGCTAGGCCTGAGGTGGAAAAAATTGCAAATCAAACAGTGTGAGAGCCTAACACATTGGTTGAAGTAGAACAACAGGTTCCCCTGACCACTGTGTCACCAACGACCATGCCAAAGATCCCTAAGGAAAAAAGGCCTCGACAAGATTTATCTCCGCATGTCACGGAGGTATCGTCTGAAGAGTTCCAGTTGCACACTAAGAGGCCCAAGACAATTTCAGTTCCTGGCCCGACTGGAGAAAAAGAAACCCTGCCTACCACAGTGACCAAATCTGTTATTCCACCTTTCGGTTCGAGCCTCCATAAGGACATTACCCCAGTATTGTCGAATAAAACCAAAGACTCCCCTTTGAACACTCATCCAGGAAAGGTGGGACCAAAGCTTAGTATTTTTGAGAAGTGCGAGCTGATCAAGAAAAAGAACCAGACCCTTACAAGCAATACTTGTGCTCAGTTTTGGAAGCAGACGTCGAATGCACAGCATAGGCTACTGTCTGCATTTGACACAAAAAAGGGAAGAATGCACATGGCATTCCTCTAAGCACAGGTGCCAGATCCAAAGGTGATCAATGACTACAAGAGGGCCACCTTCAAATTTCAGACAAAGGATGTGCACCCAGCTGATCAGAGGGATCTGCACAAGAAGACCAGAGAAATGGTTTTCTACACGTTGGCACATGCTTCCGCTTCAGCGTCTAAATTGCAGGTGTCCCTGAACAATGTTCAAACACAGCTCAAAATGGAGAAGATTTCATCCTTCACAAAGGAAAATAGGATCAAAACTTTGGAGGAGCTGGTCCTCAAGATCGGTTATGATCCTTCGAACGTCAAAGCAGCAGAGGAAATGATAAAGAAGAAGAATGCTGATATAGCATCCTTGAGGAAACAACTGAAACTCCCACCCACAATGGACTCGCAAGCGAAGGAGATAGCAGAGAAAGAAGGCGAGAAGGATGAGATGCTAAAGCTACTCATGGAGCAGAATGCACAGCTTAGAGAAATGGAAGCTGAGATGGAGAAACTGTTAAAATAGAAAGAGAAACTGAACCCAATGGAAGTCATTCCATTGAGTGCTATCCCAATTGCAGAAGTGAGCACAACATCAGTGACAGTAGTCCCGTCCACGACTCCATCGACATCTTAGGAGAAAACAATCGATCTAGCTGAGTCCATGGAAAGGATGAACCTGCAGGAGACAAAGATCAGCAGGATAAAAAAGGAGATTGAGAACCTATAGGAACTCAAATATTCTTTCCAGACTAGCCTATCCAAGGAAAAGAAGGTGACAGAGTAGCTCAAGCAGTAGTTACAACAGCTCCATAAACAAACAGTGGCAGGAAAGACATTGGTCGAGGTTAAAGAGAGTGTATGGACAGACATCACTAAGTCCATGAATGAGATATGGCCCATGAGCCAGATCATTTTTGAGAAGAATGAGTTAGTCCAAAGGATCAAACAAGTCATTGAGAATATCAGAGTAGAATTGGGAGATAGGCCAACACAGGCAAATGAGATCATCAAGTTCCTCAATTCTAAGACCAGGGAGGAGCTGGAAGAGCTGAAGATTGAAGACAAAACAACGACCATCCTTGAGGTCAAAAGAGTTTTGACCAAGAGAGGACTAATGCTTCAGCTGGAAGAAAAGGTTCAGGCCATGGACCAGAGGGTACAAAGGTTCTTCAGTAAGATTGAGGCTCTCCAGAAGAAATGTCTACTTGGTCTGAAGGTTATTAATGATAAACTGATGACACTCCCAAATTACAAGAAGAGATTGGCTGATGTGTCTAAGGACAGTTCAAAGTTTGTAGGGATTCAAAGGAGCATCACCGGCAAGGCATTTATGGATTCCCTTCAGTGGGACATCAGCATCCAACACGAGATTTGATACATATTCCTTACCAAGCCCACATTCGCCAAGTACACAGAGATGGACAAAGTGTATCGAGGGCTTCTCAAAGTGAACGTGCCCAGTCATATTAGATGGGAGCAACTCTGTGATCTGATCGATTAGCAGATGAGTTGTCCCCAGTCCAATCATTAGTCCAGTCAGATGAGTTCATGCAGAGGCTTCATCAACGGTCTACCCAGAAATCAACGTGCAGTTACACCAAGTCATCAAGCAGTTCCTAGATTTAGGAAATTTGTTAAATTAGTTAGGCTAAAAATAGATTTAGCACGTCCTAGTCATTTATGACAGGAACGTTTGTAATTTGAGTTATAAATACATCACCTTTCGAAGTATTGGGGGTTGTTGATCCTCACACCCTGACGCTATTCAGACTGTAATATCTTTGAAGAGATCTTCCATTAATAAAAAGGAGGCACTTTTACAGGGTTCTTGCGTGTATTCACTGGTGATGTTTTTTCTCTAAGTTGAATATTTTTCTCACTTTGTTATCATACTGTTTTCTGAATCTAACCTTTAAGAGTAACGAATGTTGCAGGATTTATCTCGTATACCCTGTTTCTGACTCGAAAGATTTTAGTGTTTTTCTTCTGGTGTTTTCAATAAAGGAATTCTTAAGTGCTTCTTTGTTGAAAGTATCTTTCTCATCTTTTCTGCTAAATCATCATTTAAGCTACTAAAAGATCCAGTGATTATATTATCTCGCCCTGTGAAAGTTTTCCCTTTGCGTTTCTGGTTCAGATTTCATATTTTGTTAAAACAGAGACCCCATAGCCCAAAGGATGTGCTGACTGTCTCAACCAATTCAAAAACACTTTAACAACAAAACCTACCTATTTCTTTACCTAGCCTAATATCTAAAATTGGAAACATAGCTAAATCATATAGAGAGATCCCTCTCTGAAGTTGGAAGGGCTAGATCCCAGCTTCAAAAGTGGTTGGATAAAGTTACCTTTGTAGATTTCTTCTGTTTTCAACCTCTAGGATATTTACCAAGTGCTAACATAGTATCTGTTATGAATAAATTTGGTATTACCAAATTTGGATCTGTTATAAATCAGTTATGACGTTTTTACCTAAAACACATGTTTTAGACTAGTTTCAGGACTAGCCACAAACCCTATTTTCCACGGAGTGTAACTCCCAAAATACAATGAGCCACAAGATGAAATTTTTATCATGGTTACTTGGATATGTTGTCTCAACAACCTCCATATTAAGTTGTCTGAATCATTCTGGAAAAAAAATTATTGTGAAAATGGTGATATGACCTATAAATAACATACCTTAGAAAGCATCATCAAAAGAATGTATCCTCCCTTGAATTTCGGCCTTATTTACTCCACCTTCCCTCTGAAATTCTCCTTAGATATCCTTTGGTTACCTCAGTCACTTTTAGATATTCAATATGCTCAATGGATACTAATGGAAGACCCTTGCTCTCTTATTTATACTCTCCAAGTAGTTTCCTCTATAAGTATCCACTTAACCACTTTGTCTACTTTGTCCACTTAGCCACTTTGTCCATTTAACCAACTTTGTCCACTAAGCCACTTTTTCCACTTAGCCACTTTGTCCACTTAACCAAATTTTTCCACTTAACCACTTTATCAACAAAGAGCAAACTCTCCAATTCTAGTTGCAACTAATTTACTTTTAATTGTTTTCTTGTTGCAACCACTTAACCCATGACTAACTACTTTGACTGGTCAACTTCTTCTAGGGCCTTCTAGAATAATTTGACTTATTTGACCTTCTAGAGGCTTCTAGATAACTCATGAGGGTTCTCGAACTTCACATGGCCATAACTCTCTAGCCGTGAGGATTTATGTGACATTCCACATATCACCAGAAATGGCATGATATATACTATCCATATGGAATAGTTTCTCCTGCAAATTCACTGATATTCATTACATTATTCCTTAATAAAACTTGGGTTCCCCAACCACATTGTTGTCCTACCTAACCATTTGGACTTCACAAATTGTCTTCCCATGAGGGCTTTCACCATAACGGGACCACTTTGAGACCTTTATCCAAGAGAGCCTTCCCATGAGGGCTTTCACCATAAGGGAACCACTTTGGAGTTTATCCATTTGGTTATTCCTATAAACCATGACAAGACAACAATGACCAACCTTTATATCATCTCGTCTACACATCAATCCATGACAATACATCAATATGACACCACTTGAAATATTTGACATCAATTACATCTATGACAACATAGGCCATCAATCAATACATCAATGATACTATGACAAAGACATATTAACTCTTTGACATCAATGACAACATAATGCAACATTTCCATGCATTTCCATGCCTTGCCTTGCCACACCTTGCATTTCCATTCCATACCTTTCCTTGTCATGTCATGTCATGCCATGCCTTTCCTTGCCATGCCATTCATTTCCTTGCCATGTCATGCCATGCCATGCATTTCTATGCCATGCCTTGCCTTGCCATGCCATGCCTTTCCATGCCATGTCATGCCATTCCATGACATTCCTTGCCTTGCCATGCTTTTCCTTGCCTTTCTTTTCCAAGCCACGCCTTACCTTGCCATGCCATGCCATGCCTTGGATTTCCATGCCATGCCTTACCTCACTGTCGCGTCACCAAAATACCACCTTCTACACACCTTTCCCTTCACTTTTAACCATATTCCTTTAATTTGTAATCATATTTTTCTTTCTCACAACCTTACATTAAGACCATTTTCACAATTACATATGGGTTTATACTTATTATTTTATCCAAATCATTTATTTTATCTCTTTGAGTGAATTTATGATTAAATACTAGAAAAATAACATGGTTTCACTTATATATCAAAGTTGGATGAGTTCTATGATGTTTACAGGTGTATTTGAAGATTCCAACCAAGTCATATTTGACCACCAAGGCTCAAATTCGAATTTCCTCTTCATCCCCTTGAAGATATGATGAAGATTTAGAGATTCACTCAAGTATCTTGGATGGATAAGAATCATGGAAGAGATATTTGTGAGAGAATTTGTAGAGATATTATTTGCTAGGTGTTAGCACATGCTTGTAACCACATGAGACATTTGTGGATCTAGGGGAGATTTATGGATCTGAATTCATTGTTAGTTATCTTAGTTTTTGTATAAATAGGAGTGCCTCCTCCATTCCAAGAGGAGGACTCTTGGAACATTGTGTCCAACTTATGATGGAATAGAATAAAGATTATTTTCATATAAATTTCCATTCTCTAGTTTTAGATGTAAAATATGATTTAATTTATTGTATGATGTTATAGAATAGATCGTTACTTTGTTCTTAGGAGAATTGAGCTCACTCCAAATAGATCAAGGAAGTATTTTATTTCATTGTATATAGTTGTGAATACTGGTGTGTATATATGTTTGTTTCTGCTGTAAATATTTCAATAGATTTATATGCTAGGTTATAATCTTCTTTTTTTATAAGTCTTGTGGAACATTACGAAGGGACCTCCTGTAAGGGATCTTAACGTTTTCTTGCCTACAACAACTTAGTATTGTTAAGATGTTCTAGGTTTTCTTGCTTTCAAAATTTTCAATTCAAGTGTGTTTAATTCATGCAAGTGATTGAGTTTGTTTAGTTTAGAGTTGGTTTCCTACTCCTACATATATTGTTCCAACATCATCACAAGCTCACGAGCATCCGGATTGATAAAGTTAATGTCTAATTTATGCATGTAAATATGACTGACACTCGCCATGCCATTTTCCTTGAGAGAATTGTTGCTAGAACAATCTCCTATATTCTTTTCCATTTTTGCATATCTTGGGCTTGAGAAACATTCCTCTTACTTGAAGAATTCTAAGGAAAATATTTTTTGCAAACCATCTATTCATCATTATTTTCATTTGATTGATTAATTTTATTCTCATGTGTTCATTGTAGATTTTATGAAGGATTTGGAAAATGGATATAAGTTTTATTCTCATTTAAAAAATGTTTACATTTCATGCAGCCACAAGGAAAATGATGGATTAAAGGACATGCAAGAGAATGTGCATTTCAATTTCCCTCATTTGCTGTGAAATGATTCCATATCGAGTTGTGAAATGAGATTGGATCAGTAAACAAGTTTTCAATTGAAGTGAGCCATGTTGTATTATTTTACTCTTGTAATAACCCCCAAGTAGATGCAATTATAAATTGTAATAATGGATGATTCACTGTGGGAAGAGAAAACCAAAATATTTTTCCAATTTCCTAATGGATTTTGAAGTGCATTATGGTGAGATGTTCCTTCAAGAGTTTCTTAATTCAAATATTGATGACATTTCCATAAATGAATCATTTCTTAATGTGGAAATTTGATGAAATTTCTTTTGAATAAAATTTGAATGAAATGACATGTTTTAACTCATACTTGTGTGCATATTTTGGAGAGTGTTATGTGAAAAGGACATTTGTTCAAGCCACTAGTTTTTATGAAATATTGTAGAATGATAAAAAGATAAATACTTGTTGCTACTGTCTCATAAACTTCTATATTTCAATCACTTATCAAATAATGGATTACCATTTCCAACACTAATGGAACATTATTTAAAAGACCATATTATGATTGGAGTAAGGAAACATTTAAACAATCCACAAGTGAAGGTTCATTGAAGTTTTATTGAAACATTGTGAAAATTTTAACTAAGAGGAAACTAAGAGTTCTTGGGATCAAATATATTATGAAATGGAAAGCCTTCAAGCTCATGGATGAAATGTTTACTATTGCATGTTTTCACTCCTTGTTTGAGAACATCAAGATCAAAGGAAAATAGACAAAAGTGAGGGTTTAAAGCTAGGTGGAGGAACACATAAGCACACGGAGAAGAAGACACCATGCCTTGACTCGCCATGCCATGCCTTACCTTTCCTTGCCATGCCATGCCATGCCTTCCCTTTCCATTCCATGCCTTGCATTTACTTGTCTTTCCATGCCATGCCTTTCCTTTCCATGCCTTGCCTTGCCTTTCCTTGTCTTGCCATGCCATGCCTTGCCAAGCTATGCCTTGCCTTTCCATGCCATGCATTGCATTGCCTTTCCTTGCCATGTGACGTAGCACCCCTACCTCAACAGGTTTTGCACGACCTCCTGGTCTAAGGATCATTCTTAATCTCCCTTTGAGTTTGATTGACTCTTTGGTTCCCCCCCCCAAGAAATCTTCCACACACAGTGTTTATCCACAGGTCCTTAGGAGTTATGCCTGTGCAAGAAATCACTAAGCACCAAATCTTATCCATGTGGCTAGCTGACATAACCACAATCTTCACCCAAAAAGGCGTTTTGGGTTTTGCGACTTCGCAATCCCTGATGTGAGTCCCGCTGAATCGTTCAATCCCCGAAACCCTGAAAGGGATAATGGGTCCTTGGCTCCTCCCTTATGCCACCATCATATGACCTCAGTCATGCCTTGGGTCCACCTCTAAAGTGCATCAAAATTTCATGACTCGGGAGTTCAAAATACAACACTCCTCTCTTCCCCAAAGTCCGAACTCGTGAGTCCCTTGCTGTGGATCGACGGTTCAGATCCCACTATGATATGATAGTCCTGATTCTATCAGGACCTCGTGAATCAATATTTCACAAATCTTGATTCCGAGTCACAACTCCTCCCATGCCTTGAACTCTGAAATTACGAAGTACAAGCATGAGATCAACGACTCTCATTGATCTAGATCCAACGACCACTACTCCTCCTAAGCTTGTGAGTGTTGATAACACCTAACCTAATATTCTCATTAGTCTACAAGATCCAATGGTCCTCAGCCTCTTCGGCACTTCCTCCTCAAAGCGATTCCACCATTCGATCAGATTTCTGAAGGACTCCTCTGCCAAACACTCCGGCGTCAACCTTCCTGATCTTTCTTTCTGCGAGATGACTTCAAACCTCGTTCCCTTTGGATTCTTAGAAGGTTTTGTCCCTTCTGAACTTCCTCTCTCACAAAAATTGTTGGACTCTAAGGAATCCATGCATGCACACCTTGCGATATTCACAATAACCTCTGGTTATTTTAAAATCCCCAACTCTGTGCACTTCTCTGCAACATAAGTTCTTCAACCTCTCTCCTCGGTTGGAAAAGTCTAATAATTCTACTCGCCTGCGCACTCCTTGCACGGCTCTATGCTACACCTACACTTCTACTGGTATGAGAACAACAGTAACCCTCCTGAGCGTTTCTGAGATAAAACTCGGAACTCTCGTCAATGCACTCCTTGCGGATGTTCACTGCACTCATTGCAAGAATTCTCAGGAAGAGAAACAATTGAAACTCATACTCTTCTTCTCACAGACTTCATCCACTCAACATGAAATCAAGAGCATACATACATGTTAATATTATGGTAGCTTCGGGAGGTATGAACCTCTATTATGACCTATGACGAGACTAGAATCCTCTGGAAGGAAGAAAAGAATTGAAGGAAACCCTAGACAAGTTGTCGGCTGAACAAATATATTTATATTGAATTTATTGATGCCCAGAAGGAGAAGTCGGCCCTAGTTAGACTGGTCAGTCCACTATAAATAGAGGGCGCCAGTTTCATTATTTGTCATCTCAGCAGTTGTAGTGAGAGAAATATCTACGCAGGCAGTTGCAGGCAGCAGCAGTTTGGTGTGCAAGTTTCTGGGACAGCTGGGAAAGTGGTGCGCTAGCTTCTGGGTGGGATCATCTGTTCAGTTTAGTTTCTGTTCTTTTGCTTGGTGCATTTAGCCTCTCTTGGCTATTGATTGCAGCCAGAATTCTCTTATCGGTCAAGGTCAAGATGCTTGGAGGG
>SNQJ01S0282192.1:0-10826 GCA_010110895.2 Picea sitchensis
AAATCTCCTAAATCTTCTTCTCCAATATAGTTTTCAGTTTTAAAAGGTGTTGGAATTTTTTGATCTTCATTTTTAATTATTTTCTGTGGTCCCTGAGGTTCAGGATTTCTTCGAAAATCTTTTCCAGGGAAGTTATCTCTTTTCAGTTTCTCTAGTTCCATTTTCGAGATCTTGTTTGAAAGTTCTCGAATGAACCTAGCCATATCTTCTATTCTATCTCCCGAGGATTTTCCTGATCTTGAAGATCCACCTTGCTCTTTAAATTTCTTATTTTCTTTGTTCCCAGTTTCAGTCTTTGCTTTTATTTTCCCTGATGCCATCATGTTTGATTCAATCTCAAGCGCATCATCCTGCATTTTCGTGAGATCTATTGATCTCCTTTCTCTTAATAATAAGGCGATGTCAGGATCAAAAGCGCCAGCAAAAGTCACTTTTGCTGCAGGTTGTGAAGGTTTAACCTCAACTGGAATTTTATTATACAACTTATTGAACCTCTGTGTGAATTCTAGAACTGACTCAGAGTTTTTCTTTCTAAGGGCTCCAAATTTAGTTAAGTAGTAGAGGTGATCCTTCCTCTCTCCCCATTTTATAATAAATGCACTTTCAATTTCTTCATAGGATCTTGATCCAGCTGCTAAGGATCGGAACCAGGTCCTCATCTGTCCCTCAAAATTTTGAACGAGGAGTCTAGAATAAACATCTTCATGTTCTATTCTGAGTATGTCAGCAAATTGATCAAAAACGTTTATATGTTCTTGGGCAGTCAGATCACCTTCCCCTGTAAATTTCGGAAGGCTTTTCATATAATTCTCGGGGAGATCATGAAGAGGAACGGGAAGAACAAGGGGATCATATCTAGCAGCTACTTTAGCGAAAATCCCAGGAAGTGGTACTCGACCACCTCCAGGGGCACCACCTCCAGCTCCAGCACCTCCTTGTGCAGCCATGGTTAGATTTGAGACTGAAGTTCAGAATGTGTGACGAGAAGATTCTTGGAAATCTGGAGAATAAACTTCAGGAAATGAGAAAGTATCGAATGAGGGGGGAAGTGAAAGTGATCTTTCAAGAGTTTTTGATGAGTTTGATTGCGTAAAGTCAGGATGACCTATAGTATATGTGGATAAAAAGACTCGATTAAGTGATTTTCGTGATTTTAAAATCTTTTCCGTATCGGAGGCTGGTGAGGTCTGCTTTCTATCCGGGTTTTTTTTGGTATTCTTGTGGCTAATAGCTAGTTTAGTTATTTTGGAGTCGCCAAGTGAAAAATATTTAGCCTTAGAAGGTTTTATGTCCTTGTTCACTATCAAAAATAGAAAATGTCAATGTCCTTCTTCCTAGGGAAAAGATTTGTTTCTTCGTTCCCCGACAACGACGCCAAAAATATGTTGTTCCTGAATTTATACTTTAAGGCTATAAAGTATACCGTCAAGGCATCTGTAAATGATTTAAAGGAATGATTTGGGAATAAGAAATCAAAGGAAGATTAAAAAAGAATCAGTTTCTCAACTGTCTTTGTCTTGCTTCCTATTGTTCTTGGATGCTAATGTCTCTCTCAATAGCAGCCCATGAATGTTCTAACTCAAGCTGGTTAGTTGTTGTTTGTAAAATGGTATTAAATAAATTCAAGGCAATACTGGTTTGATCCTGAAGGCCTGGTTCAACGTTGGGTTGTATTCTACTTGGGACAGTCATGGATGATAAAATTTTATTTATTTGTAAAAGGATTTTAATCAATTGTTACTTCAAATTTTCCAGAGATGAGAACAAGAAAAACAATTTTAAAATTCAAAATAGTAATGTAAATACATTCCAGACCATTTCCTAGATTTATAACACTTTTGAGAATCGTAAAATAACAAATAAACACTACAGAAAAATATGAGGCTTTAATCTAGAAAGAATCTCATATTTCAATAGAAAATGATGAAAGAAAATGAGGTTTCTAACGAAAATTAAGTATTAAGGTATAAAAGATTTATAGGTCTTAAAATTACTAATAGAAATTTCAGAGGAAAAACTATAAATCATTTGACATCCAAACCAATCTGAAATATAAATCAATGATGTGTATAACTTCAAATTGATTACTCATTATAAAAACATTGAAAGAAAAATTCAACAAAGTATAATAAACAGGGTTGAAGAACACATAGCTACAACTTTGCAGGATTCAGAATCGCATTTGTGATCTATATTATAATGTATTTGAAAACTGTTATTACAAAATGGCTCTCTCCAAAAATTTTGAAGCCTTTTCTTAGTCTTTAGAAACTATATTTATACATTTTCATCAAAATTCTCGTTGGTGACTAACCAACTTCCTAATATTATGGTTACATAAAAATAATGTCAACCATTTACAAGTTCTTTCTAATCTTAAATGATAAAAACATTTTAAAAGATTTTAAGCTTGCATTGACGAACTTCCTTTCTCCGCTTCAATACACTGAACACATTTTCCCAAAAACTTCACAAAAGTCCTGGGAGCATCTGATAACTCATTTTCTTCAAACAAGTAAAACCTTTTCTGCAATTCAGGCAAACGGTTTTCTATCATCTTTTCTGTGAAATTAGTTATTTTCAACTTTAGATTTGACATCACCATCCATTTGTTGATCTCTGTAATATTGATATATTTAATTTTTGAAATCTCTGCTTTCATTTCCTCCATCTCTTCTCTAAACCTTAGTTGGTGCTTGGCAATATTGATTTCTCTTAATAATCCGGAACAGTCACCTGTTCTGATATTCAATGAAGCTCTTTCTAATAGATCGAAGATTCCCTGGCAATCATCGTTGACTTCTCTTGTTATTCATTTATATTCAGCCAGCTTTGCTTCCCACACTTTTATTATTATGTCCCCTTTAGCCTTTTCAGAAATAGATAATTTCTGAATCTTTCCAACCTCTTCTTTAATGAGAAAGTCACTGCCTTCTGAAAAGTTGTTCTAGCTTCTTTCGCCTCCCTTTACTTCTGGAACACATTCTCCAAAAACTTATTTGTTTCTTGAAACTATTTCTGGACTACTTCCATATTCAAGAACACTTTCTGTTGTTCCTCCTCTATTCTTACATATATCTCCAATGCTTGTGTCCTGAAATTTTCAAGTTCTATTACTTGATTAGTAATAGAAATAATTTTATCTTGTAAATGTTTGTTTTCTTCTTCCAGCTTTCGAACCTGTTCCCGTGTGACCTGTATTATGAGTTTTGTCTCCTCCAAGTCTTTATTCTTTTTCTAGATTTTTTGCATATCCTTTAGTCTAGCTTGTTCTAGACCCTTCTGTATTCCCCAACTAATATTTCTTTCAGTTTCTTTTAGTTTGTCTTGCAACTGAATTATTGTTTAGTCCTTCTGTTCAAGCATAGTTGTTAAAATGCCAACATAATACATGTTTTTTGATTCTATAGCACCCATTGTACCCGCTAATTCTGTAGCAAATTCTCCATCCTTGAGTTTCTTTCCATCTATAATAACCCTATGCTTTTTAATTGTCCCTTCTCCTCTTGGATGAATTTATTGTCTCAAGACTACTCTTCGCTTTTTACTGAAAAAATAATCTGATGAGGGGATTTCATCTCTCAAAATAGGCTCTATATCACTGACATATAAAACTCCTGCATGGGGGTTCCAAAAGTCGACTGTAATGGAGTTAAAGAGGTGATAGGACTACCAAGTTCTGTTGAAGTTGTTCCTCCTATATTTTCTAGAACATTTTTCATGATTTTTGGAATTGTTCCCAGCTCTTTTCTCTTCTCCGTTCCTGTTTCTTTTGTTTCAGAACCCTCTGTATCTTGGGAAGGTATCTCAGTATTTTTCAACTTACCTTTGTTATTTTCTTTATCCTGTATATTAGTTTCAAACCCTGGAGGGGATCCTTGTTGTTATGGCGATGAGGTCGAAATTTCACCTTGTAAACTCTTAGGTAGGCAGCTTTGCCTATGGCTTTGAAAAGATGCGAATCCATTCTATGACTCAAGTGGCAAGGCCTGGAATCTGTTCAGCACTTCTTCATAAGACTCAACATCTTTAAATATATCATCATAAATAGATACTTCATGTTCATATGCCTTTAGATTACAATGTATGTAATGCCTACATATAACTTGGTAGGGGTCATATTTTCTGTGCTCAATATCTACTAATTTCACTTCTTCTAGTGACTCAGCCTCTACCTTAGAATGACCTAAATTTGATAAAGAAAATTTCCCAACATGAACAGGGAAAGATGGCCATGATTTTTTCTGAAGTGCTTTTAATTCCAATGCAACACCACCCTTGACTATGTGATAAGCTACTTCCCTGCACACCAATCTGTCTGGTAGGAATTTAGGGAGTGCATGAGGGGGAATGGAACAGCCATAAACCCTAATGTAGGAAAAAATTTCCTCAATAAACCAGTCGACAACTACTTTAAGACTTTCTATGATTGTATCAGAAATGCGAGGGGGTTTGCATCCAAAAAACATTTTGTGCATGGGAATAATGATAAAATGACAAACCTCGTAAAATGTGCCTTTATAATTTTATTCCCAAAGGGCCGAGTGGTATTTATGAATGGGCTCTGGACATGAAATAATCCAACTCCAATTCATTAATGGAAAGGGGGTCATAAAACAGATTGCATCCATTATGTATGCAGACATATAAAAAGTTGCTAGTTGTCCCTTTGACTTGGCTGCTTTGTACTTTAAAATTTCTTGTGTTAGTTTATCCGAAAAAATCTTATGCCAGTTAAAACCATTTCCTTCTGAAGCTTCCTCTAAAAAGGGCACCCAGTCTACATGAAAATGACAGGGATCTTTTCTCCTGAAAATTTTTCATAACATAATGGCTATATAAACCATGTATTCATTTAAGGAGGCTGTAGCGTAAATCCCATGAGCATCAGCCCTAAAGTTTTCTTCAGACCTCGCCCATCCTCTAATCATATCAGGATATGTCTGGTCTACCTTAATACATTCCTTTCTCTGAAACTCAGCTAAAAATTCAGCATTAAAAGTATGTTTATGATTCGGCGAGGGTTTATACATTACTTGAATGTGCTCAGGTCTGAATGAGCCGACGATAGCTACTTGCTCGTTTAGAATGATCCTTGTTGGGATATCTACCTTATCCAGAGCCCAACTGATCATATCTGTGTATGCCACAAGCCTCGGACGCACAACGATCTTATGAATCTTAGACTCAGCTATGTCCCGGAAATGATTTTCGGAGTCAGGATGAGAATTCTCTAATTCATATTCCAGCAAATCTAAGATTTGAGTCCAAGATTTAATAGAATCTATAGCATGTGGAGTGGTATCGGAGATAATATATCCTTCCTATGCATCTTCATTCTTGTTTGGTGCCTTTCTGGGTGCCATGACTTCTGTGTTTAATTGGAAGCCTGTAACAAAAAGTGTATGAATGAGCTCAGCTTAGAACAACAACACAGACATTGGAATGTTTATTTTGAATTTATTTAAAAAATGATGAGATTTGCACAGCTGTCACAAAATTAAAGCGCTTAATGAAGAAGATATTTTACCGAGATATGCTTTTAATGTCCGTATTTAAGTACCTTTGGGTTTTGAAGAAAACGAGAAACCTACTTAATGGTAAGCGAAACATAAATGAACACCTAAGAATGATTACCATTAATCTTGTTTTTAAGAAAAAGGTTAATTAATGTTAATCATGATTTAAAGATGAAAACTTCATTTTTCGGAGTTTCGGAAATCCTGATGTCGAGAGGTATGTAGTCGATGAAAAAACGATTTCCAAAAATGCGAAATTGCGAAATCGCGATGCTTTAATTAAGATTTAAATGTTTTTAGCATGTAAATTCATTTAGATTAGACTTTTATCTGGATTTCAGAAATTGGGATTTTGGGAAACATGATGACACGAGACGTGTGTTATTAATAAAATTCGATCTCCGAAATCGCGAAATCGCGATGGCTTGTTTCTTTTTTTAAAACAAGACTTAACTTATCTTAATTAACTAAATAATCATGATTAAGGCCAAAACAAAAATAGTTTAATTTAATGTGACTTATGGATCAGGGTTTCGGAAATCAGGATTTCGGGAAACATGATGATAGGAGATGTGCTCTCACAGAACCACGAATCCCGAAATGCGACATAATTATTTTAACCTTTAACCTTTCTTAGAAGAGACTAAATTAACTTGTTTTTAAATTAAGATTCCAACGTTTCGGGAAATCGGGGATCAGGGTTCCGTGATTCTATTTGCATAAAAAATTTGTTAGCAGGAAACCCCAAATCTTGAAAATTCTTTAAAGTTTAATTTAAAAAATCGTAAATTTAAAAATTCAACCCGTTTTAAATAATTTTTCAAAAGAGCATCGGAAAAATTATATTTTTTGTAAAAATTTTTCCATTCGTTATCCAAAAAACAATTGATAAAAGGGTATCGTGAATTTAGAAATGATGAAACTCTTATTTTAAGAAAGCCGAAACCCGAAAAACACACACAAAAAAAATCTAGGCCTTAAGGAAAAAAAAATTTAAGATCTGTTTCAACAGGAGGGGGGAGTTTCGAAATAAATTGAGTTCTTTTAGGATCGATAATCATCCCTTCACTGGACAAAATAAATCCTAAGAGCTTACCTTGTTCTACTGCGAAGATAGATTTTTTAGGATTCAAAGAAATGTTGTACTTATGACATCGCTGTAGAATGGATCTTAAATGAGCTAGATGATCATCTTTATTTTTCGAGAAGACAGTAACGTCATCCAGGTAAACTATGATAGTTTTATTGATTAAGCCTTGGAAAGCAATGTCCATCGTTCTCTGGAAAGTGGCACCAACATTTATGAGTCTGAAAGGCATTTTCCTATAAGTGTACGTGCCCCATGGAGTGCGGAAGGTGGTTTTAAGTTGGTCTGGAGGGGACATCAGGACTTGGTTATACCCTGAAAAAGCATCCAATAAGGATAATATTTCAGAATAAGATACTTGTTGAAGGATTTGTTCCATGGGTGGGACAGGGTAGTTGTCTTTATCAGACACTCGATTAAGATTTCAGAAATTGACACATAGTCAGATTTCACCACTCTTCTTCCGGACAGGGACAATATTAGAAACCCATTGTGTGTGCCTAAATGGGAAGATTATCTTTGTGTTCAAGAGTTTATTGAATTCCTTCTTGACAATTGGTTCGAGTTTTGGATGCATTTTCCTTAACTTTTGTTGAAAAGGTTGGGTTTGGGGTTTCATAGGAATAACGTATTGTATGATGTTAGGATCAAAGGTTTTTAGGTCGTCGTATGTCCAAGAAAAAACCTCTTTGAATTCCTTAAACAATTTAATAAACACTGCTTTTTCTTGTTCAGAACATCCCACCCCTAAATTAATACACTGTGGATTGTCTTTAGTTCCCAAGTTTACTTTTTCATGCGTTAAAGAGGAACTATTCGTTTTACAGTTTACTGATTTTTTGAACTTGTCCTGAAGATCATAAAAAATTTCTAATCTAACTATAGATTTAGGGATAGAATTTACCATGTCTAATGAAGATTCAGGAGATCTCGGATATGGTATTACCATGAAGTCACGAAGGTTTTCTTCATGAGTACCTTCGTCGATTATTGCGCCCTAGAAAGTTTCTTCCATATGCATGAAACTTATAATCTTTTGATCGTCATCGAAGACTCTCCAATTCGTGATGTTGTCGGGGATGGATGGTATGAACAATAGTTTGACGGAGAATGCATTTGGAGATACCTTCTACAGGAAAGAGTTTCAAAGCTACATTAGCTAACAAGTCAGCTTCCGAATTATTCAATCTAGGAATATAATTTATGTTAAATGTAGAAAACTTATTCATCAAATTCCATACCTCAGACTGGTAGCTTTTAAGATGTGGAGATAAACAGTGGCTAGAATTTTTTACCTGTCTAACCACAATTTTTGAATCACCAAAGACAATCAAATTTTGAACATTCATATCTAATGCTTTTCTGAGGCCTTGCAATAAAGCTTCATATTCTGTTGTGTTGTTTGTAGATTCAAACTCTAACCTGCACGCAATCAAGGTTTTGTTACTTGCTGGATCAATAATCATGCAGCCTACACCAACTCCTTCCTTGGATTTTGATCCGTCAAAGTAAAGAGACTATATTTGATTTTTTTCGGGTGCATGTGACCACTGGGTAGAAGCTACCGGCTGCATATATGTCAAAATTTCAGACTGATGTTCCGGGTTAGTGATAGCGGAAGTTTCAACCATGAAATTGTCGAAAAGGGTATCCATCCCTTGTATTTTGGGTGAATTGACAGAAGGTGTAAATGGCTCATTGGGATCATTTAAATCTGTCACTGTGAGCTTTAGGTAACGTTCATGATTTACCTTGATTCTGTTGGGCTTTCCATTCTCGGGCAGCCACAGGTGGGACCAATCTGTCGCAAAATAGCCATGTAGTTGTTATGACCAGTCTCTGCTAAAAAAAAAACATAAACTTATGGGATATCTATGACAATAATATCAATCACTTGATGAAATTTAGGGTTAGACAACAATATTATAAGCACATTTCTCAATTCACCTATAACTTTAACACTAGTTCGATCAAGATGGATGATCTTGAAGGTGGATGGTTGAACTTCAACATTAATCTTCTGACATACAGACCATGGCATTACATTAGATGGCGCTCCTGAATCTACCATACAGTTGTGTACGTTCTTATTGAAGATTTCAAAAGTCAACAAAAATGCAGGGACATTTCTACAAGTACTAATGGTGGAAGCTTGTTGCTTTTTACTCGCAGCCTCTAAAACTAATTTATCTACATTTGTTATATTATTTACAGAAGGTCTCTTTTCTTGTGAGAATCAAAAGTAGTCTTGGCAGAGGCCTTCTAAGGAACTTTGGGGTTTCTTTGAGAACCTTTGTTACTGCTTGGATTGTCGTTTTTGTTGTTCTCTGCAATATTCTGTAGCATTTTTTGTAGCAGAAACGAGAATTTTAATAATTCATAAACAGAAATATTAGCCCTAACTTTTTTAGATCTTCAACCAAATCATAATCTAAGCTTCACTTTGCATAATTCTGTTTAGTCTCAGTTGATTTAGACTGTTTTGGGGTCAAATTCGTAGTGATTTCAGAAGAAGGCTTGTTTGTTGTCTTACTCCTAGTATTGTAAGGATGTACTGTCTCAAAATTAGCTTGAAAAATGTTATCCGAGAATTGTCCAAAAATGTTCGGAGAGGATTCATCTTCTTCTACAGTCTCTTGTTCAGCAACTTCCTTAAGGATCTCAGGAGGCATCAAGTTATCTTGTGTTTCTAGAATCGTTTGAGTAGCGAATTCCAAGCTTTCTAGATTTAGGCCTTCAGTACTTGAATTAGTCTAGTTGGTGGGAAAAGGCTTCCTAAATGGGGGTTTGTAGGGCCCTTTGCTCGAAGAATCTTCTTCAGTCATCCTTTTCAAATCTATAACTTGATTGGACAGTTTTTGAATGAATTTCTGTAAGTTTTCTAAATCTAATCTTTCTGGTTGTGCCTTGTTTTGGGAAGGTCTAGGGAGGATTTCGATTTTCTTTTTGGAAGATGAACTAGTCTCTATTTCATTTATAGTAGTGTCTTTTAATCTGAGGATGTCTTTCTCAATCTGACTGGCCTCTTCAAAGGCTTCTAACAATGTGGATTTCTTAGATCTCTTTACCCAAATGGCTATGCTTTGATGCAAGGCTTTCATATAATATGCTATGATAAGATTCTCGGCAGGCATCGAATCTGTAGGGATTCAGTTCTTTAGTGTCAAGAATATTTGATTAAAGTCTTTGATCTTCTCTTTGGGTTTCTCATGATGTACTCTCCCTCCACAACCCACAGGTTGGAAGGTCCACATCAACACAAGATATTTCCCTTTCCATTGGCCCGAAGAGCTTCATAATGGCTCTTCTATTTCCCTTTCGGGAAGTCTGTACCCACAGTCAATTTCAAGAATTCCCCCTTTTTCTTTGGGAAATCAGACTTTGCACTTTCCATGAATCCATTGGTCACGTGCTTATATTTCAGATCCCTGAAACCCGAAAACAGTCAACGCTGACCCATCCTCCTCTCTTTCGGGATTTTCCTTATTGCAATTTTGGCGGTCGCGGTGTCAAACAACTTGTTCCCGTGATTTTCGAAACCCGATGTTCCGAAATTCCGAAACGCTCATGAAGTTTTCCTTTCAACGCCCCCTTACTCCATCAGGAGTTTGAACTTCATGATATCGCAAATCCTAATGCAAAGAATTTGGGACTTCACTCCACGAAACTCCGAAATGGTCAACGGAGTTGACTCCATGTCAATAGTGTGCCACCTGTCCACTTCGCTGACTCTTGTGACCCCACACCGTTCTCTTAGCCTTTGGGATTTCGCTTTTCATGATATCGCGATTCCCGTTGGAAGATTTTCGAAACTTTCGCCTACGAAATCCCGATACAGGTATCCACGTGTAAATTCGATGGCCCTTATGGCTTGGATCTACAGTTCTACTCCTCCTGAACTTAGAACCTTTCGGGAATACTCGCTGTATCTCCCCTTCTCCTCTGTGAGATATAATAGTCCACGAGACTTCGCGGTTTCTCCTCAGACAATTCCGACCGTCCGTTCTTCCTCTAAGAATCTTTCCTCCTGCGGCCCCTCGTTGCTACACTTTCCTTCAACCTCTTAAGGTACTTGTATCATTCCTTCCTTCAACTCCTTCGAAGGTTAAAATCCTTCTGATCTTTCCATGACTCTGCGTCTTTTAGAAAAACCCTTGCACGCACTCCTTGCGACAGACTTTTGAACACTTCCAAGTGTTGAAATCCTCGACTCTACGCAC
>SNQJ01S0282193.1:0-11147 GCA_010110895.2 Picea sitchensis
ACTAAGCCTCTTGGAAAGATTAAGTTTGAACTGTTTAGGGAGATGTTAGGTGTCGAAGTCAATCCATTCTCCATTAAGGGGGAGACTTGGAAATAATGGAGATGTTAGCTAGTTGTTAACACCAGTAATAAGCGCGGGTTGTAAGCGCCAGTTAGAAGAGTCAGTTCATAGTTAAGAGTTAGTTGTCTAGTTGTCTTATGGTTTGCATGTAGCCGACTCACGAGAGTCTTTTCCTATATAAGGATGTAATCTGTCTTCGTTTAATATCAAGAAGTGAGCGTAGCCTCACCGTGTTTGTTTGCGTGGTATATTTTATCTTTGTCTTTGTCGTCGAGGTTTTGGGAAATTTATTTCCGTACCTTACATTATTAAACTAAGTACTTTATAAAATATCAAAGTAAAATTAGTACAGCCACAAACTCGTGGTTGGTGAACGCGGAAAACTTGACCAGAAAATAAGAAGCAACCATATAAAATGAAAGGCCATAATAAATATATAATAACAATTTTTTTTATTTCAATCTTATATGATATCTCTATTTTGTTTTTTTAAACAAGTATTAAAAAAAATTATACATTTTTCATACAAATTAATAAATTCTAGAATTTAAATCTTATTCCTATTCCTATTTAAAGGTCAATAAAATAATAAATTTTGAAATTTAAAATAATCCATTTTTACTCCATTTTGCCTGGTTCTTAAAAACAAATATAATAAATTAAATTAAAGGATTAGGTTAAAACTAGAATCTTACATTCCTCCCCTTTTATCATTTTTTATTTTCCCTAGTTTCTTCTCAACCTTTCTCATTATGCGACGGACTGATTCTGCCCTTGGGGATGCGAGGAATTGGTAGTTTGATGGGCAGCGCATGGTTCCATGGCTGGCTTGTCCCATTTTCTTGCTCGACTCCACTTCTTCCCCGGCCGCGTATACAACCTCTTCTTCATTGGTCATGAGAGTTAGATATGAAATCTCAAAAAAAAAAAAAGATTTCCGAACTTCGTCCAAAAATAATAGGAATAGAATATATGATAAGAATATATATAGAATACCAATGTGTTCTGAGAATATTAATATAATCATTAATTATTTCTTGGCTATATTGAAACAGAAATGAAAAGTTCTTTGTTCGACAAGCAATCACCAAATATCTTTTTCCTTTTCCTTTGGCAGAAGATACAATCACCAAATATCCATCTTTAAGCTCTGCTACCAGATCATGGATGATGGGGATAACCTGAATATGGTTTATGGTTTGCTCTGTTTCAAGAAAGAACACTCCATGATTGATCGAACCCTCCACCGTTGCCATCAGCATTGTATTCGATGAGAAGGAAGTTGCCTTAGCACTAACTGGTCCCAGTCTCAACGTGGAGGTTGTATGCGCGGCTGGAGAAGAAGTGGAGTCAATCAAAAAAATGGGACAGGCCATCCATGGAACCATGTGTTGCCCATCAAACTACCAGTGCCTCACATCCCCCTTCTTATCATACATATCAATGGTGCTACACACTCCGATTGCAAGACCACAAGTAGATGTTTAAAACATTGTGGCCGTTGGCTTGCATATAACCTCCCAAATACCCTGCAAGACCACAAGTAGATGTTTAAAACATTGTGGCAGCTGGCTTGCATATAACCTCCCAAATACCCTGCAAGACCACAAGTAGATGTTTAAAACAATGTGGTCGTTAGCTTGCATATAACCTCCCAAATACTCTGCAAGACCAAAAGTAGATGTTTAAAACACTAAGGCAACTTGCTTGCATATAACCTCCCAATACCCAAGTCCGTGTGCTTAGTTTTCGTATATAGAATTCTATTTAACAAAGCCAAAAATTCCTCTAAATTGTCTGGAGTTTGGCCTCAGTATTTGAAACCTCTTTTTCAAAATGAAAGTTTGCCCCAATATGTGATCGTGGCCTGAGAGGAGCTAGAGGTAAACGTGACAATCATATAGTGCTACAATAATTTCTTAATATGATTAGTTAAATGTTAAAAGGTAAACAGGGTAACGCATTCAAAAATAGAAGGAAGTTATGAAGAGGAAATCACATTCATTGATTTGGGAGGACTACTAAGAATATGCTAGCATCTTCAATTGTTAGCCATCAGATTAGACTTTTAGATTAAAAGGTGATTAATTGTGCTCATTGTCAATAGGTGTAAGCCTTTTGGCGTAATTATTAATTAATTTTTTTCCAATTGATAAATTAGAATCTAATAAATCATTATTATAAAAATAAAAAATAAAATTAACAATTCATAATTAAAAATTATTTATAAATTGTAGAGGGTCATGACAGCCATAAGCACTTTACAATTTTGGCTAAATGTTTCTTTCAACTCAAGATTTATAAGAACTATGTGTTTCATGTGCAGTGGGCTTAATTGTTAAGAACATGTGTTTCATGTGCAGTGGGCTTAATTGTTAAGAACATGTGTTTCTTCTTAAAAAGTTACATGTTCAAATCCAAAGAAGATAAGATATGTATACCTCCCTCCTAGAGTCATAACCATCATCATCATTATCATTAAAAAAAATTAAAAATTATAGTTTAATATTTTATAAATTGATTATTTCTCATTTATTAAAATAAGAAAAGACAAAATCATAAATATTTAACCTTCTTTCATTATATAAACCTCCTAACTCAGAACCAAAATTTATAGATTATTCTGTGTACTTAGCTGGTTGGTCCATTAAAACTGTAATAAAATAAACCTCTAGTCCCATCGTTGAGTTAATGATGTGAGATCATCTAGATTCTATGTGATCCTACATTGTCAGTTCAAATCAATCGTCCCCATCAGTGAGTCAATGGTGTTAGGTCATTGAGTTACAGTGCTAGCTTCGTATGTTTCACCGCCCACAATGTCAACTATTTCCACAATCTCTTCATTATTGGCTATGGTTTTGCCATTCGAATGAAACGGAGTAGGTTAATTGAGGAGCAAACAGAATCGTTTTCGTTTTCAAGGTAAAATAAAATAAATGAGAATGGGTCTGAATTCTGAATTATGTTAATTTGATCAGTAGTTTGAGTTTCATATGGATCAAAGTTCTATGTATTTAAAAACTTTATTATAAAAGTTTTGCTCCATTTTAAACCAACCCAAATACTCAAAAAATCAATAAAAATTCTGAATTAATAGAAAATTTAAAACTACACCCTAAAACAATTACCAAAAAAGTAACTCAAGCGAGGATTGATTAGAAGTTTAGCCAGTTCAAATGAAAACGCCGACAACCGACAGTTTTCTTGAGGTTCAAGTTGCTCTTTGGATTCACAGCTATAAAATTACAAACCAAACCGCCAATTGAGTCCGAGTAATCGATTTATCAGAAATGGATACGAGCATTGGTAACGTGAACTCGGAATCCCCCGCAAACAAGGACGTGGGGTGCCCTCCCTGCAATAAATCAGTGGCGGAAGGATTGGCCCCGCTGCTTTCCCCCACCACGTTGGGCCGCCACCTGGCGCGGAGGCTCGTTGAGGTTGGCATCGGCGATGTTTTCTCTGTTCCTGGGGACTTCAATCTCGCCTTGCTGGACCATCTGCTGGCGGAGCCGGGCCTCAATCTCGTCGGCTGCTGCAACGAGCTCAACGCCGGCTACGCGGCCGATGGGTACGCGCGATCCAGGGGCGTGGGGGCCTGCGTCGTTACGTTCACAGTTGGGGAGCTCAGCGTCATCAATGCGATAGTGGGGGCTTACAGAGAGAATCTGCCCGTCATCTGTATCGTCGGGGGCCCTAATTCTAATGACTATGGGTCCAACCGCATTCTGCATCATACTATCGGGGTGCCCGACTTCAGCCAGGAGTATCGCTGCTTCCAGACTATCACATGCGCTCAGGTCTGTGAATTCTGTAGAATGTGATGTATTACTGTATTAGATTGGATGTTGATATCATTCCTTTATGACGTCTAACGCTGTTAGAATTTAAAAACTGTGCAGGTTATTGTGAATCACTTGGATGATGCCCAAGAGCTCATTGACCATGCGATTTCCACAGCGCTTATTGAGAGCAAGCCTGTATATATCAGCATCAGTTGTAATCTTGCTGCCATTCAACACCCCACTTTCATCCGGCAACCAGTTCCATATTCTCTATCTCCCAGGTAACAAATTCTTCCAATTTCATTAATTTATCGTCTCTCCTCTTTTCGCATTCTAGAATTTTAGTTCTGAGATGTTTCGTTTTGGGAATTTGCCCAAATCGGTAACGGAGAATCACAGTGGCGAACATCCACCAAGCGCTGCTTACAATGTACTAGATCGTTGGCCACTTCTTCTTATGATCGAACACTGGTGGCTGCTATAAGAGCGCCCTGCTTTCGCTGTGGTTGCTGTTTATGTGATTTGCATATATAATTATTTTGCAGCATAAAAATATGTTGGGATTCCCAATACCCTTTATTTGAACTTTAGTGTGTTGTTAAGGTTTTGGCAGAAACGTTCTAATTTTTAAAAAAAATTGGCATATTTTGACAAGTTTGGTTTAAAATTTGGTTTGAAATTTAAATGATTTGAGAAGTTTGGTTAAAATTTAAAAAGATTGTTTAAATTACAGATTTCAGTGATTAAAATTATATATTATGAACTCTTTAATAACACCTAATCAATTTATGCATCCTCATATCCTCCTACACCAATACTAACATCAATCATTCAGAATTGGCATCCTCCTACTCTAATATAAACATCATTTACATCCTCCTACACCAATACTAACATCATTGAGAGTTGGCATCCTCCTACTCTAATATAAACATCATTGACCATTGACAATTAAAATCCTAATTGATATTATTACATCCTCATCCTCCTACTCCAACTCCAACTCCAACACTAACATCATTGACAGTTGCATTTTGATGTCACAGCATCCTTACATTCTCCTACTCTCATACTAACATCATTGACAGTTTGCATCCTCCTACTCCAATATTAACATTATTGACCATTGACAGTTGCATTTGATGTCATAACATCCTCTTACTGCAGTACTAATATTGATATTGATAGTTGATTTTGATGTTATAACATCATCCTCCTCCGATACTAACATCACGGACAGTTTTAGTATCGTTCGGCTTAACAAGTTCCCTGCCCTATTAAAGGATTTATGTATAAGTTTCTGGGTCATTGTCAATATATTGATTTGCATTCATATCCACTGTATCTCACCGACCATTTCCTGCAAAATTTAAATGTTGTCGCCACTACAAGCATTTGCAAGAAATATATTGTATTGATCTTGAGATTATCTTAATTTGTTTTCATATGCTGCATTCTGGGTTTCGTCCAGTTGTTAACTCACTAAACAAATCGCTGGAGACTTTGCATTTCTGTTTGTATTGGTGTTCTACTGCCTTAGCCATTAATTGAACTGGACCATTCCATGTACAAGCACCTGGTTTATTGGACAAGGATGGTATTAAACTGTTATTCTCTCTTCAATATCTTAAATCTGTTGTCTAGACTCTGTGAGCTTCATTGAGGTTCTCAGTTGATGAGAGTTTTTAGATTCTGCTCCATATGATAAGTTTAAATTTTTTGTATATTCCAATAGGCAGGCCTTAGCAGGGTATTTTGGCTACCCGTCTAAACTTTGTGCGTCTGGTATTCCTGAAGTGATTTTCAATTGATGCATCTATCAGTTTTATCATGAAAAGTTTACTCGAAGCTAGTTTTATTTTGCTAATTTTCAAATTTTTTTCCAAGATGATACAGGGTTTCCAAATTATGGAGCTAGGTTAGAAATAATGAACTTCTTGTATTAACTATTGAAGTTGATACAGGGTTTCCATACCTAATTATGGAGCTAGGTTAGAAATAATGAACTTCTTGTATTGACTATTGATCTTGAGTTAATCCCAATTATTTTTTGACATAGTTTCCTTTGGATCATATCAATTATGTAGACTAAGCAATCCCAAAAGTTTGGAAGCAGCGGTGGACATGACAGCGGAATTCCTAAATGCAGCAGTGAAGCCAGTGTTGGTAGGTGGGCCAAAGATGAGGGTTGCCAAGGCAAAAAGTGCATTTCTGAAATTGGCATATGCATCGGGTTATGCCGTGGCTGTAATGCCATCTGCTAAGGGACAGGTTCCAGAGACACATCCTCATTTCATAGGGACTTACTGGGGTGCAGCAAGTACTGCATTCTGTGCTGAAATAGTTGAGTCTGCAGATGCATATTTATTTGTAGGGCCTATTTTTAATGACTATAGTTCAGTGGGATATTCATTGCTCTTGAAAAAGGAGAAAGCCATACTTGTGCAACCTAACAGGGTGACTCTGGCAAATGGGCCTACTTTTGGGTGTGTGATGATGAAAGATTTCTTAGAAGCGCTTGCAAAGAAGGTGAAGCACAACCCGGCATGTTTGGAAAATTATCAGCGTATTTTTGTACCTGAAGGTGTTCCCTTGAAAAGTGCACCATATGAGCCCTTAAGGGTCAATATGCTATTCAAACATATTCAGGCAAGGCCTCAAAGGATCTAACCAAAGTCTGACGTACCAATAGCCAGATAATTGTCTTTTGGTTGGCTTTGCTCTTATAGGGTACATTTACAGTGGGATTATTGTTGATATTCGCTGGTAAAAATTGGCTGGTTGCAGGGCATGCTATCAAATGAAACTGCTATAATTGCTGAAACTGGTGACTCTTGGTATAATTGCCAGAAGCTTAAATTGCCAGAAATGTGTGGGTAAGTCGAACATCATTTCTCTGGAAAGGACCGACTTCTGTAATTTAGTGGTCTCCTTGTTGTTGCCAAGAGGTGGGGAAACCTATTGGTTGTTGAGTATTACTTTTGTTGAATGGTTTTTACATTAGACTGCATAGCATTCTGGCTGCAAGGTTTTGTTATGAAGCAAAAGTACCTTTTATCCTTGTTAGCAAAATATGAATCACATAACGAAATGTGAAGGTTCAAGGTGTGTCTCTGCTCCTGTCCATTAGTTTCTTAGCATGTGTTAGGGAAATTTCAGAAGGATTAAATTCATCGGTATGCCTAAATTTCAAGCAAACTATTTCGTGCCAAAGTATGTAGCTGTTAATCAATAACAAAAGAACACTAATATCGAAATTCCAATATGAATGATGAAAGAGAAATGAGTTCTTTGAAAAGGAACCCACTGTCACGGTGCTCTATTTGCAGGTATAATTTTCTGTATTTGCAAGCTGTTTGCTCCCTGTTTTAATTGTGTGTTTGGCAGTTATGAGTTCCAAATGCAGCAATATGCATCAATTGGCTGGTCTGTGGGGGCAACACTGGGTTATGCTCGAGCAACGCCAGAGAAGCGTGTAATTGCATGCATTGGTGATGGAAGCTTCCAGGTGCAGATGCAAAGATTTTTCTTTCAAATTCTGTAATATTGTTTTAATTAATAACAATCACTGAGTACCAAGGTCTATAAGATTTTGAAATATTAATTCCTTGGAATTATCTGTTTTGTCCAAAAATTAGTGTGAGTTTTATCTCTAAATGTAGTCTTCCTTATCTGAACAGGTCACAGCCCAGGATGTGTCTACCATGCTTCGACATGGGCAGAATACTATCATTTTTCTGATTAATAATGGAGGACACACTATAGAGGTCGAAATTCATGATGGACGATACAATGCCATAAAGAATTGGAACTACACCGGTTTAGTAGATGCCCTTCATAACGGCGAAGGGAAATGCTGGACTGTCAAGGTATCTTTTTTATCTATCTTCACAGCAAGGCCAACATCCCTTTTGCAGGGGCTTCTTGTTTTGTTTTTCGACATGCGAGTATCTGTACATAAGGTATCGTATAAATATGGTTGCTTGTCCTCTTTGCCATTTTCTGAGGCCCACCTTTTAACCAATTCCTTTTCCTTGAAAATTACACTATCGTAGACTTGAGGAGACTTTTCTTTTAATTTATCAGGACTCAGTATCATATTGGTGGAGTGTCTTTCTAGTTTCATCCCTCTTGAGGCATCTGTTGCACTGTTGACATTACAAAACAGTCTGTCAACTAAATGACAACTGTATTTCTTGTTAGAAACCTTTGTAGTTGTTACTTTCACTAGCAGGTTCTGTGTTGCTCAGCTAATTGAGGGACTAGTGAAACAAGAAAACCACTTATGCCCAATTGGTCCATTTCGCCGAAATGTCTCAATTAAATTAAAATGATCTGAATCTGCTGATTTCCTTTATTGATTCTTATCATGGGTGTTCTCTGTTCTCGTCAACCCTGGATGGTTTTATATCATGCCAATGCCTCAGAAAATGTGGACTTTCTGCGGGATGTCCTTATTAGTCTGTTTTGCTGAAATATCTCGAACATGATCTTAATTTTGTCAGTTTTCCATGGTATTGTAGATTCTAGTTTATTTTGTAGATTCTTATCGTGGGAGTTTTATGCTCTCGCCAGCTTTCCATGGTTTTGTATCATGCCAATGCCTTTGAAACTGTAGGATGTCCCAATAGTTTGTTTTGCAGAAATATCTCAAGTGGGATCTTAATCCGCTGGATCCTCTTTTTGATTCTTATTATGGGAGTATTTTGTTCTTGTCAATGCTGCATAGTTTGTATCATCCCAGGAAATGTGGACCCTTTTCCAGGATTTTAATGGCCATTTAACTGCGCCAAGTATTTGTTTTGTCATTTAACAGCACTGCTTCTTTCTGTGCAGGTTAAAACGGAAGAAGGGCTTGTAGAGGCTATTAAAACTGCCCAGGGGCCCAAAAAGGATTGCTTATGCTTCATTGAAGTTATTGTACACAAGGACGACACAAGCAAAGAGTTGCTGGAGTGGGGTTCCAGAGTCTCAGCAACAAACAATAGGCCACCAAATCCTCAGCAGGGAGGGTTTGAAAAGACAAGCAAATGTCAATACTTTCTGCAGCTCCTGTCTAAGATGCCATTGTTTTTCTGGTCATCTTGTGGGATCATACGTTCTAATCACCGTATATATCTGAATTTGATTTTCCTTAGATCTGAGGTCGAGGTGTGTCTCTCCAGTGAGGTACACAGTATACAGCTACTTTCTGGTGCCTATGTAGCATCTTTAGTGTCAAACTTTGCAAGAGCAGTATGTGAGGCTTTTTTTGGAATACAAATAAAATAACAAATATTCTTGCTTATGGTCTCTGTTAGGATACTGTCGTTTACATCATCTATGTAATTAGCAGTTCCATTTGTACATGGAAAGTGTAAAGAAATATCTGGATTGCATTCTTTTGTTTTAGAAGTAGAGTTGTTTTCCAATTGTATTTCTAATTTTGGAGGCAATGTTGTTTCTATGTACATTTTTTATAAAAGAAAAGAAAACAACAAGATGTACAATTATTTGAACCTAGTGAGAAAATCCTTTTTGTTGCTATGTATACCTCTTTGTTATTACATCTAATTTTAAAGAGAATGTATTGTGCAATAAAGAATTTGAAGATAAACAGAAGCTAAGATACTACAAGGAAGTGGTCAACCCTAATATAGAAGATCAAATGTATCTTTGAGTTCTAACCAGCTCAAAGAAGAAAATCAGCATTGCTAAGATATGAACCAACTCCCACGAGCTACATAGTGAAACTGAACATTGAAAAATTCCCAAAACACCCTGGGATGCAATAATCTGTCATCTTTGTGACACCAAAAGAGTTGAAGATGAAAAACACTTTCTCCTTGAGTGCCATGTGTATACTCAAATTAGATTCCAATTTCAAAATATCTATCACAATATTAACCTTCGTAACATCCTAAGTCATCAAAACTATGGTGATTTTGGAACACTCCTCCTGTTTGAGCACATCAACAAGGTACTAAAGAAATCTAAGTAATCTCTTATCTTTCTTAGGGTCCGATAGACCAATTATGATCTCAATGGACATTAACTGTCATTATCATCAATATTTAGAATTTCCTATTTATGTTGAATTATTATCTTTGTGTTGTAGTTTCCACTCAATTTGTTGCAGTTTTCTCCCCAAGTTTAACAATTGGTATTGTTACCCCCCGATGCCTAGGGGTAACCAGAGGAGATCATGTCTCGTGGCCCGCAATGGAGACAATGATATTGACCATGATGGTGATTAGCATGTCCATGGATAGCATCCCAACAACCCCCCTAAGATTGTCTTTTCTACTATTGATTAGCCAAGTTCATCACATCCAGTCAATTCAGTGTATGGGAGATGGTAAGCATCACTATGAGATATGTTAGTCCTTTCATGCGAAGTGTCATGCTTAATTTACTAAGCATGTTGATGAGGATCATTGGTTGAAGTTGGATAATGGATCATTGGCTCAAGAAGTTATGTTTGTTGCCTTGTTTCACCTTGGTGTCCAGCTTTTGTGCCCTAGTCCCATGTTGTCACTGCCAAGGGAAAAGGGGTACTACTAAAGGGCCCTCACAAGGGTAACGCTCCTTTCCCCACCATACTTAACACTTTCCATCTTGGATCATGTACTAAACTTCAGTAAAGGGTCATGGTCCATTCTCTCATGAGAAGAGGGGTTGAAGGCTCAGAGATTGATTGCAGTTGTTGCTAAGAAGAATAAAAGATTGATGCTAAGGAAATAAAGGACTATCAAAAGCCAATCCAAATTGAGCTCTACCATTTTTTCATTCGCCCCAGTCCTTAGCAGTGATGTTATAATTTGAAACCTTATAAAAGGGGACTTGCAAATATTATAAGAGGACAAATAAAAAGGTAGATAAAGGGGTTTGGAAAAATGTAGCACTTATAAAGTGGTAACTCAAGAGAAATCACACCCTCCACAAAGGTGCTCATATAAATGGATTCAATGACAGCATAAGCCATGAAGTAAGCCCAACAGGTACCACTATCACATTTACTCTTGAATGGTTCTTTTCTTTCATTATTTCTCTCGGGACATATCCGTCTACCTGGGTCTTTTCTTTTACTGTTTTTGTTGGCACACCTAATAGGGTTTGATGAAGACCTTCCCATATTCAAACTTTCAAACTTACATAAATTCTTGAGCTGGTGTGATACTTGAAGGGGATGCTAAGGTGAATTATTCACATGTCTTATATCTTAAGTAACAACTTACTTTGCATGATTTAAGAACTGGTATATCTTATGAACATTGGTTTTCTTAATTTTATATTCTAATTTGATTTGGATACCCCTGA